>VWZZ01003607.1:63763-123874 GCA_013399095.1 Psophia crepitans | reverse complement strand
CTGAACCCACAAGTTTTCTCACTTTCACTCTTCTGATTCTCTCCCCCTTTCCGATGGGGGGGACTGAGCGAGCATCTGCGTGGTGCTCAGCTGCCGGCTGGGGTAAAACCATGACACCAGGTCTCATCAGCCACTGTTGTGTGAGCTGTGGGCTCCTGGCAGCCGTCTCATCTCCCCCTGATGATCCTCCATTTTGGGAAACCCTTTTGCGTCCTGCACTAGAGCGCTCTGCACGTGCCAGCACCAGAGCGGCTTGCCTCAGCAACAGTATCAGTACAGACTGGAGGATGGATGGATTGAGAGCAGCTCTGCAAAAAAGGACTTGAGGATATGTGTGAATGAAAAGGTGGACATAAGCCATCAATATGCTCTTGCAGCCCAGAAAGCCAACCATGTCCTGGGTCATATAAAAAGAAGTGTGGTCGGCAGGTCGAGAGAGGTGGTTCTGCCCTTCTACTCCACTCTCCAGGTTACACCCTGCCTGGAGTACTGCATTCAGGTCCCCAGTACAGGAAAGACATGGAGCTACCAGAGCGAGTCCAGAAAATGGCCACAAAGATGATCAGAGGGCTGGAGCACTTCTCCTGTGAAGACAGGATGAGAGTTGAGGTCTTCAGCCTGGAGAAGTCAAGGCTTCAGGGAGACTTTATTGCGGCCTTTACAATACTTAAAATGGATTTATAAAAAGATGGGGACAAACTTTTTAGCAGGGCCTGTTGTGACAGGACAAGGGGTGATGGTTTTAAACTGAAAGAGGGGAAATTCAGACTTAGATTTAAGGAAGAATTTTTTTATGATTGGGGTGATGAAAGACTGGCAGAGGTTGTCCATGGAGGTGGTAGATGCCCCACCACTGGAAACATTAAACAGCAGGCTGGACAGGGCTCTGAGCAATCTGATCTAGTTGGGTGTGTAACTGCTCATCACAGGGTGGTTGTACCAGGTGACCGTTAATGGTCCCTTCCAACCCAAACCATTTCATGTTTCTGTGATTCTAAATAGAGCAATCAAAAAATCTTTTCTCGAAAATAAAATATAGTATTTTCATTTTGGTATAAATAAAAGTAGATTTTGAAATTAGTTACATATGACAAAAATATTTAAGTTAAACTTTTAAATACAGTAACATTTTTTTATTTGACAAAAAAAATCTTAAAACAATGTGCTAAACCAATACAAGATGAAGCTTTAAATAATGAACAATGTGTATCAAGGATGATATATTTTAGTTGGAACAACGTCTAAAATCAGCTGGAATTGAAAGCATCTTGAAAAATAGTTTTATATGCATTTAAACATTACACAAAGACAATGTAGTCAGCATCAACCAGTGCCAGTTTTATCTTGCTAATCACATGTATAATGTGATATCATTCTTTACATGTCAATCATTTTAAATGTATAAACCAGAAAAACACACACATAGAAAGTAAGAATGGTTTGAAAACAAAGTATCAACTTTGAACCAGTTTCAGCTTTTTTTTTTCAAATACCAACATGAGTATAAATTATATACAGGTTATAGAGGGGTTTATTAGAACAAATGAAAAAATAAATAGTTATATACAATTAAAGTAAATTATAAATATGAAATTGGGAAAAATCATGGAAAGCAGCATAGCTATGAATCCCCTCAATAAAGCAAAATCCTATTTGTGGTTTGGCATCCCACCTAATACATTTAAGCTTATTAGCCTATCCCTCTCTCCTAAAAACAAATGTCATATTGGCACATTTTGTAACTGTGGTGCATGCATGAATGTGCATATCTGATATGCAGAACATTAACATTTCCTTATGGTTATCCATAAGGGGAATCGCTGCACTCCTGATAGATCCTACTAAGTTAAAATAATTTCCAGACCAGTATTTCATGCTGAGTGCTTATACTATCTTCATTTGACTTCATTCTGTGCCAAAACAAGTAATTTAAAAATTCTCATTCAAAGAAATCAAAAACCTGGAGATTTTAGCAGAGAAATATAAGCAACAGTGACGCTTCCAATGTTTTTCAATAATTTAGATATGGCTTTGGTGAAACTGGTACTATTAGAAGATATATGAACTTGGAAGAGAGTGATTCACATACCTTTCCATCATTCCTTTCTTCTACTTAATTTGTTTTTGCTCACTTGCTTGTTTGTAAACGTCGGCATAATTTCCATTCATTACCACATTTTCTTTCTCTTTTCCCTTTCTCTTGTCCCTAGTTGTGAAGAGGTAAGAATTCACTCTGACTGAGGCACTGGAACTTACTCTGCCCACTGTTACATAAATGGTCCCATACTGGTAACAGACATACGGTCTTTTACGTGGTGTTACCAGAGGGCAGGTGCAGGTAATTTTAACTTCTTCCAAGGGGAAAACATCAAGAGATTCTTGTTTTATATTCATTGGGCTAAAAGTTGTTGTATCTGAGACCCCTACAGTACCTGAGGAATCCACGTGGAGTATGACATCTCTGATCTCAAATTGATTTCAAATTGATCTCAAGTTTCAAATTGCAACAGAGTCAACCTTATAGACAATGACACTCAAACAGCTGCCAAATATAAATGTCAGTATTAGGAGGGACTGGGCAGATGCCATTGAGTCTATTGACTATAATTACTATTTAGTTGCCTGATGTTGAAGTCTAGTGCCACTTCAGATGCTCTAGGCTTCTGTCCATCACACCAGATGGGCCTCGTGTAGATCTTCTCTCATACCTGACACTCCCATGGCCAGGTTGCCAGCCCTATGACAACTTGAATGGCATTAGACACCTAATATGTTGGCAAATGGTCTCATTCAAGATCATCATTAGTTCTCAATGAATTGTAGACATACCTCTCATGTCAAAATCCTCACTTAAAAGCTTTTAGATGCTGAGTCCTGTTTTTAGTTTCTGGGTGATGAGGTCATTTAAGCATCTATAAAGTTTCAAATAGAGCAACCCTGGAATTAACAGTAAGTGTAATTTTCTGCTGACCTTTAGTAATAACAAGTTACTACCCCTTTCTCATTACTCACCTCATCTACTTCCTAACTGCCTGTATGAAAGAGGAAACTACTAGGGACAATCTCTCTATCCTTGTTAACAACCTGGGCTTACAATACATCTCCAAATGAGGTGGAAAAGAGCATGTAGAACACCTACCCTCTGCAAAGAGCAGTTCCCCACATTACAGATTCTGAGAATGAAATTCGTTGCTGGGTTCAGATGTAGTAAATGCTCAAAGTCTTGTATCTTGGCTGCATCCTTAGCTTTGATGTTCATAAAGTAATGCTTTTAAATTTAATTTTCTATTTTCGTTTAAACATTTTTGTAGTATATAGATCATTATAGCTTCTTAAAGTTCATTTGTGTTTTAATAATCCATACAAATCCATATGAGTTCTTGACATCTATGTAGCAGGATCATGCTGTGAAATCTTAATTCTTATGCTGTTATGAAAAACTAGTTTTGTTCACTTAAAAAATCTCATTTAGTTTCTTTATAAATGCTTTTTGCCTTAATCAGTGAAAGGTCTCCAGGCAGATTGTATCAGATTGCCTTAATTTTTTCACCAGTACAAGCAAAGTATAACTAAAATCACACAGTATTTATGTTACTTCCTCTGCAAAACATTCAGCACCTTCAAAACAGAATTAAGGAAAAAAGCAATGGACTGAATCATGTTAGATATATACACACTAAATCTACATTGCATAAAGTTAGATAATAGAAGCTTGTTAGTGGATGCATATTAAAGCAGGTTCTGCCAAAGCTTTCAACTGAAGGAGCTGTGCTGAATCTGTGTACTGTTCAATGCATCAGATATTAAATTCACCTTGCAGTACACAAAGCAATAGAAAAGAAAGTGTTCAGCACTCAAGAAAATATTCTATCAATCGAATTTGTAGATTGACTTCTTATCAGATACCTACACATATCATTCTACATGAGCCCAAGCTTAGATTGTGTCTAACAGTTTCGGTGACCGTTAATGGTCCTAAAAATAAAACCTGAAAAAGATCAACCAGCAAACATTTTGGTGAAAAGAGAAGTTATGAAAGGAAAAGATATATGAATCGCTTTCAGTTACAAATGTGTTCCCCAGAACAATACTTGTAAACAGTTACATTACTACAGGAAAGTATCTAAATTCACAAGGTCTAAAGAAAAGATAGGAGGTCNGTCTAAAGGCACAAGATTTAATGTCACAAACAAGTCATGTATATTAATGTTGGGTTCATGACTAAATAAAATTTTTAAAGCTCTTAAAAGGCTGACATTTTACTTCCTACATTCATACTTTCGTGCTGGACAGAAGAAGAAATTTTTCATTGATTGTGTTGCATTTTACCCACAATGGTAATGTCTCGATAGTGGTAAATAAATGAATGAATGAGTAAATAAATAAATAAATATTAAACAAATACAATGTTGGCATTCAGTCTAAACAAAAATACAGGACAGTACCAAAATGTTGGTTTCTTGCTCACGAGAAACCTGAAAAGAACACCGGGCACTTATATTTGTCTCTGTGTATTGAGATTTAGTAAAATTTATTGTTGGTATCTTGGGGAGACTCCACATGCTTGATCAGAGACTAACACGTCTTTGTTATAAGAACAGCATAATTCATTATGAGGAAGATAGTCCTTATCAAATATTTTACAGTTGAACAAAAATGAATGAAACAACTAAAAAGAGACAAGGAAAAAAAAAGGATTAAAAAAAGAAGGAACAAGATGAACAGTGTATCTTGGCATGATAATAGTCATAGAATATATTAGAACATGAATACTCAGAGTCACTGATATTGAAATTGGACCTTTGAGTTGGGATTAATCTCAATTAATAGCAGGCACCAGAATAGATACTTAGGCTAGTTAGGCATTGAAAAACTAGTGGGACTCTCTGCAGATCAAGGTCTTACCCATAGTCAACATAACAAGAGGGGTCCACTTTAAAGGGTGAGTCATCCCATCTCTGAATTGCTTTTTTTCCGGGCTTTCTTTTTTTTTTCCATAAACCACATAAGGAGCCTCTGTGATTAGTTTTCTTTTTAAAGTTTTAACTTTAAATAGATATTGATAAAGGCAATGAATCCTATCCTTTCCCCTTGTTGATTAATTAGCCTCTAACTGGGTACTTTTACAGGGGTTAGCATTACATTAGATCTATTTTAACAGAATTGAAAAAGCAGAGAAGAAATTTATTTGTAGAGGTCAATGGGATCCTGTTTGACTGTAATCCAAATTTTGTCCTGTTTTGCCATCGGAATATCAATATCCTGTCTTATTTGTTCACCTGGTTCTCAGATTTTAAGAAGTTGTGGTTGGGTCTGTTTTTTTTTTCACTTTAATGTGTTGATTGTACTGGGTGCAGGTGCCCAGGCGCTGGCAGCAGCAGGGGCTGCAGAGGCCTCTGTGAGGCCTCTGTGAGGAGAGGCCGGTGCTGCCCCGTGCCGGACACTGACTTTCCAGCTGGCTCCAACCCACCCAACACAGGGCATGGCCCAGCCTCACGGCCAAGGTGGGGTCACATCCAGGGAAACATATTTGAGAACTGGCAAAACATTGCATGGCAGTGGGAAGGGGGGAGGCAGGAAACAGCGTGAGAAAAAGCACTGTCGACACCAAGGTTAGAGAAGGAGGGGGACAAGGTGTGCCAGGTGCTGGAGCAGAAATTCCACTGCAGTCCTTGGAGAGGATGTACCCTGCAACCCCTGGAGCACCCTGAGCTGAAGCAGGTGGATATTTCCCGAAGGACTGCAGCCTGTGGGAAGGACCCATGCTCGAGCAGGGGAAACATGTGAGGNGAGCAGGGGAACGAGGTGAGGAGAAAGGAGCAGCAGAGAGGTGCTGTGATGGACTGACCCCCCCCAACCCCCATTTCCCATGCACTGGATATTTCCCTGCACTGCCCGTGGAGGAGGAGACAGAGGGGTTGGGAACAATGGATTGAGGTTGAACCTGTAAAAGAGGTGAGGAGAAGGTGTTGGTTTACTTTTGTCTTTGTTTCTCACTATCCTGCACTTTTAACTGGTGTTAAATGAAATTAANGGCAATAAATGAAATTAATTTTCTCCAGGTTAAGTCTGTTTTGCCAATGTGGTAGGCAGTCTCCCTCTTTTTTTCTAAGTCCACAGATTTTTTCATCTTATTTTCTCCCACTGTTCGGCTGAGGATAGGGAATGAGAAAACAGCTGGGTGGGCATCTGGCAACCACCATGGGAAGTCAAGGTCAACCCACCATAATAATAAAAAAGGAAAGAAAGCAAGCAGCACTACCAAGAACAAGGCAAGCTTATAAAGTGTGGGTTGGATGAGTGGACAGTGAGGTAGATTGAGAACTGGCTGAGTGGCAGAGCCCAGAGTGTTGTGATAAGCGGTGCAGAGTCTTGTTGGAGACCTGTAGCGAGTGGTGTGCCCCAGGGGTCAGTACTTGGACCAGTCTTGTTCAACATATTCATCAGTCACCTGGACAAGGGGACAGTGTTCTCAGCAAGTTTTCTGATGATACAAAACTGGGAGGAGTCGCCAACACACCAGAAGGCTGCACTGCCATTCAGCGAGACTTGGACAGACTAGAGTTGAGTGAAGACGAACCAGATGAATGTCAACAAGGGCAAGTGTAGCATCCTGCACCGAGGGAAGAACAACCCCAGGCACCAGTACAGGTTAGGGGTTAACCTGCTGCTGCTGGGAAGCAGCACTGCAGAGAATGACCTGGGAATGGATGTCTAGAGAAACGGGCCAGACTCTTTCCAGTGGTGCAGAGTGACAGGACAAGAGGCAACAGGCACAAACTGGAACACAGGAAGTTCCATCTCAATATGAGGAAACCTTCTTCATTTTGAGGGTGACAGAGCACTGGAACAGGCTGCCCAGAGAGGTTGTTGAATCTCCTTCTTTGGAGATATTCAAACCCCACTTGGATGTAATCCAGTGCAACATGCTCTAAGTGATCCTGCTGTAGCAGGGGGGTTGATGATCTCCAGTCCTTCCAATCCCTACCATCTGTGAATCTGTGTTTTGCTGAGCTTTTTTTTCTTGTTTCTTTTTCTTTTTCTTTTTTCCTTTTTTTTTTCTTGAGTGCAAAATGAAAGACTTGGGATCTAAATTAATGAAACCAAGATAGACACATTGAGAAAATTGAGAAATTTTTTTTGAGAAAAAAAGAGTTGAGAAACTCTTATATTAGCCTGATTGCTAACTTATATAACAGTAGAAAAGAAATTGCCTAGTGATGTATATGCAGTGTGAACTTTCAAAGCTTCAGTTCAGGTACTGAGTCTAAACTAATTTAGTTGCAACCTTGGACAACCTTTGTTTTTTCCCAGCAAGTTTTCTGAACTGTTCAATCTTTGAAACTAGACTGTTATTTAAATATAGTTGCAATGTTCTTTCAAATAAGTCACTTTCATAGACCCTACTAGACAGAATGAAACACAATATTGCATAATGTTACATGGGTATATTCTTTATTATAAACTCCCCCCCCCCAAAGTATAGAACTTGTATTGTCTGAGAAATGCTTCAAGGTAATGTAAATTCAAGCTGGGTTGTAACTTAAAGGCTGGCAGGTTCATAAGCTTGCTTGCTGCAAATGCCAGTCTGTTTAACCATAATGTACTTTTAACATAGTTATTTTCCTCCAAATGTCCAAGTATTTTCTAGGTTTGTTTTTTCATTTGTTCTGTGTTATTTAGAAGTGCTAAGGAAAAAAAAAATACAGAAGAAATTTACCTGGGTTCATTCTTAATCTCTGCATTTGCAAAAACAGCAAACAAAAAATCATATACATCATCAATGTATACAAAATCTAAATATCATTTGCCTTGATGTTGTTCACAACATTGGGATGAACTAAATGTGACACAAAGGGTTCAGAATGTGTGCAATGTAATTTAATAAGGACCGTATTGACTGAAGTGTAAACTGCTGTTCTGAGAAATCTCAAAAAGTACTTCCTCAAAAACATCCATGAACAACTACAGCACCATGTTAGCTCCTTGTTGGTGGTTACAGTGTGCAAATACAGAAAAATACATTTTTAACAAAGGCAGTTGTTTTTCTTTGGATTCATAAATAGTTTAACTTGATGGACTGATCAAAGTGTTTTAAAACATAAAATTTCCCTTAGAGCTAAGTACAATGCAGAGATAATCAAAACATAAATTCAGTGATTTAAAAGTCAAACCCATCTTATGTCAGTAATCTGAATGTCAAATCCACCTTTTCCTAAAGTTTTTCCTTTCTTTTTTCTCCTAGTTATATTTGCCCTTTCACTTCAGCCATTTCCTTGCTTGCAGTATTTCTCCATAGTTTGTTACTTCTATCTTTTACCACTTTCTATCAGGTAGAACAACAATAAACTGAAAGATGATAGATTTAGATTAGTTATTAGGAAGAAATTCTTCACTGTGAGGGTGGTGAGACACTGGCACAGTGTGGAGGCCCCTCTCTGGAAGTGTTCAAAGCCAGGTTGGATGGGGCTTTGAGCAACTTGGTCTAGTGTAGGGTGTCCCTGCCCATGGCAGGGGGGTTGGAACTAGATAATCCTTGAGGTCCCTTCCAACCCTAATCATTCTGTGATTCTATGATTCTGTGATTCTATGAGCCTATGAATAAGACCTCTTTTTCAGTTTTGGTTGTTTTTTTTTTTCCTTATTTTCTCTTTTTCTTTTTCCTGTTCCTGAAAGGAACAGGAAATCCAGTCTAGATGGTATGGAGTCCAGACAGATGTCATGGTTTAACCCCAGCCAGTAATTAAGCACCACGCAGCCATTCGCTAACCCCTCCCCCTGCCAAGGGGATAGGGATGAAAAGGGAAAAACCCACAAAACTCGTGGGTTGAGATAAAGACAGTTTAATAGGTTAACAAAAGCTAATAATAATAGTAATAATAATAATAGTAATAGTAATAATAATAATAACAACAACAACAACAACAACAACAATAATAACAATAACAATAGTAACAATAACACAAATGATGCACAAATGCAATTGCTCACTTCATGTGAAAGGAAAATAAAACAATGTGATGCCCAATTTGTTTCTGAGCAGCGAATATGCCTCCTGGCTAGCTTTCTGGTCATATCTGCATCATGATGTTATGTGCTAGGGAATATCCTTTGGCCAGCCTGGGTCAGCTGTCGTGGCTGTGCTGTCCCAGTTTCTGGTGCACCACGCAGGGTGTGAGAAGCTGAAAAGTCTTTGACTTAGTGTAGACACTTGAACTACCTAGCAACAGCTAAAACATCAGTGTGTTATCAATATTATTCTCATACTAAATCCAAAACACAGCACTATGTGGCTACTAGATCTAAAATGAACTTTATCTCAGCCAAAACTGGGACAACAGAATACAGTCAAGTATTTCTTTCCTTTACTGAAATCATCCAAAGTGTTTTTTATTTTTTATTGTCTATTGTCGTTAGCTCACAGTTTATGACAACATTCAGTAGCTAATCTCTTCAATTGCACTTCGATTTGAACTTTTCCTTATTTTTCAATGCACTTTCCCTTCCAAGTCCTGCAGGTAAGACAGAATAACTTGCAGCGGTATAGACTGAGGACTGGCTCAATGGTCAGTCTCAGTAAAAAAGAACATGGATGTCCTGTTGGACTGTGAGTCAGACATGAGTCAGCAGTGCATTCTTTTGGTGGTAAAAAATGACCATTTACAGGGCTATATTACCAAGGAGGACTGTTTCTCTTTATTTGGTACTTGTAACACCTCTGAGAGCATTATCTCCAGTTGTGGGCTCCCCAAACACATAACATGGTTAGGGAGCTGAAGCACATTTCATATGAGGTGAGACTGAGAAAACTGGGTTAACTGGATGTAAAAAGACTCACTGAAGATCTAATCATGGTCTTCTACCAAGTAGAGGGCTATAGTACAGAAGTGGCTGTCTTGCCACAGACGTGCACAAAAGAGGACACAGTCACAAGTCGTACAAAAGGAAATTCCAGTCTTTCACAACAGGAATGGCTAAGAACTAGAGTGCTTTTCCATGAAGACTTGTAATTGCTTGAATATTTTCTAAACACAGATGAGTAAGGCCATCAGCCAACTGTTCCTGATCCAATTTTGAAGATAATCTGGCTTGGAACTAGATGTCAGACTGGATAACCTCTACATGTCTTGTACCTTATTTTTTCCATGATTCCATAAATCTATGACCAGTGCTACTAGTCTATGACCAGCATAGATTCATAAAGGGAAAGTCAGGCTTGACCAAAATGATAGCCTTCTACAATGAAATGACAGGCTTGATAGATGAATCACCGTCCCTGGAGACATTCAAAAAACGCATAGACGTGGCACTCCAGGACATGGTCTAGCAGGCATGGTAGTGTTAGGTTGACAGTTGGACTTGATGATCTCAGAGGTTCTTTCCAACCTTAGGGATTCTATGATTCTATGATTCTATGAATCTATTCTATGAGGGAACAGCAGCGAATACTGTCTACCTAGACTTCAGTAAGGTTTTTGATGCTGTTTCTCATATGATTCTCATAGAGAAACTGTTGATATACAGCTTAGACGATCAGACAGTGAGGTGGATTGAAAACTGGATGAATGGCTGAACCCAGAGGGTAGTGATCAGTGGTGCAAGGTCTAGTTGGAGGCCAGTGACTCATGGTGTACTCCAGTGATCAGTACTGGCTCCAGTTCTGTTTAACATTTTCATTAGTGATTGATCTGGATGACAGAACAGAATGTACCCTCACAAGTTCGTTGATGACACATAACTGGAGTGGCTGATAATGCCGGTGTGTCAGGCTGCAACCCAGAGGGGCTTCTTGTGATGGGCTAAACCCCTAAAGGTAGAATGCGACTCACTGAATCAACTCCCAAAATGGAAGAAGACGCAGAGGGAATGGGCAAGGGGCGCAAGCCTGTGAAGTTCAGAGACTAATGCAGGATATGACTGACTGCAGTTGTGGCAAAGAAGTTTGCTTTTATCTCAACTGGTGAGGTCGCACTTGGAGTCCAACAAAAAGCTGCAGAGATGATGAAGAGACTGGAGCTTCTCCTATGAGAAAAGGCTGAGACAGCTGGGACAGTTTAGTCTAAAGAGTAGAAGGCTCAGGAAGGATCTCATCAATGTTTATAAATACCTGAAGGGAGGATGCAAGGAAGGTAGAGCCAGGCTCTTGCAGTGGTGCCCAGTGGCAAGACATGAGGCAATGGGCACAAAGTGAAACGCAGGAGATTCCATCTGAGTTATCAGGAAACACTGTTTCAGTGAGAGGGTGACTGAGCACCAACAGAGGTTGCCTGTGAAGATTGTGGAGTCTCACTCCTTGGAGTAACTGAAAGTGGTCCTGGGAAACTGGCATGATCACCAAATTGGTGATGGTCATGGGAAACTGGCATAATCACCAAAGAATACAGGCATATTCAGAAAAGAATGCACTGAACTAGTTAATCATGTTTTTGTGCCTGAAACAAGATTTCACTATCAGTGGGAGGTTTCCAAAGCTCTTCATATCTGTATTTCTCAGGCTGAATTTCATCCGCTAATTCTTCATTCAGGAAACCATTTTCTGCAAGCCCTAGGAAGGACTGGGGAATGACAAGTCTGTCAATCTCCTATTTCCTTCTCAAATGAAATATTGAATGCAGTCCACAGTGCAGTCCAAGTAGATATGTAGATTGAGTTCAAGCTAATGTGTGAACAGAGTGGACAGTCAGGAGACGGGAAAACACGGATCAAAAGAATCTGAAGTTATTGGTTGAGTGTAAACTGGAATTTGTACGTATGCCATGGTATACAAGACAGACCCAGGGTTCAACACTTTTCAGTTTTATGTCTGCTGCAGACAAGGATTAAACCTGGATGTGAACTTTCTTTTGGAAAATATCCGCTGTGAGAGAATGAGTCTTTGGGAAAGAGCCACTGAAAAGGGGCAATATTGTGAAAAGTACCTGTGCTGGTTTTGGCTGGGATAGAATTAGTTTTCTTCATAGTAGCTAATATGGGTTTGTGTTTTGGATTTATGCCGGTTGCAGTGTGGATAACACAGGAATGTTTTGCACTTTGGTCGTGACAACCCCAGGCAGTGCTACAGGCTTGGGGTGGAGTGGCTGGAAAACTGCCTGGCAGAGCAGAACCTGGGGGTCCTGGTTGACAGCCAGCTGAACATGAGCCAGCAGTGTGCCCAGGTGGCCAAGAAGGCCAGCAGCATCCTGGCCTGCATCAGGAATGGCGTGGCCAGCAGGAGTAGGGAAGTGATTGTCCTCCTGTACTCGGCACTGGTGAGGCCTCACCTCAAGTATTGTGTCCAGTTTTGGGCCCCTCAACACAAGAAGGAAATTGAGCTGCTGGAGCGTGTCCAGAGAAGGGCGACAAAACTGGTGAAGGGACTTGAAGGAACTGGGGTTGTTTAGTCTGGAGAAAAGAAGGCTGAGGGGAGACCTGATTGCTCTCTACAAATACCTGAAAGGAAGTTGTAGTGAGGAGGGTGTTGGTCTCTTCTCCCAAGTAGCAAGCAATAGGATGAGAGGGAATGGCCTCAAGTTATGTCAGGGGAGGTTTAGATTGGATATTAGGAGGAACTTCTTCACAGAAAGAGTAGTGAGGTGTTGGAACAGACTGCCCAGAGAGGTGGTTGAATCACCATCCCTGGAGACATCCCTGGACACAAAAAAGGTGTAGATGTGGCACTCCAGGACATGGTCTAGTAGGCATGGTGATGTTAGGTTGACGGTTGGACTTGATGATCTCGGTGGTCCTTTCCAACTTTAGTGATTCTATGATTCTATGATTATTGCTGAACAGTGCTTACATAACATCAAGGCCTTTTCTGCAAGAACTGGGAGGGGACACCGGCAGGACAGCTGATCCCAACTGTCATATTCAACCTATAAAGCTGGGGGAAGGAGAAGGAAGAGGAAGACATTCTGAGTGATGGCATTTGTCTTCTCAAGTAATCATTAGGCATGATGGAGCCCTGCTTTCCTGGAGATAGCCTGCCGTTGGGAAACGGTGAATGAATTTCTTGTTTTGCTTTGCTTGCATGCATGGTTTTTGCTTTATCCATTCAACTGTCTTTATCTCACTCCACAACTTTTCTTCCTTTTATTCTTCTGATTCTCTTCCCCATCCCGCCTGGGGGGAGTGAATAAGCAGCTGTGTGGTGCTTGGTTGCCAGCTGGGGTAAAACCATGACAACACCCTGGATGGATGATCAGAGAAGCAACGTTGTAAGGCACAAAGAAAAATACATATCTTTCCCACACTGTGGACCCAAAAATAAATCAAATAATATTAATGTTCTCCTTTGAACTTGACACTTCTCTTAAATGAGCTAGTAATCACAATGTCAGATATTGCTGAAAGATCCACAAGCATAAAAATGGATGGATACCCTCTATGTATTGACAGTATGAATCATCTATTAGTGCCACTAATTTTTTTTATCCTAATTCAGATCATGGTCTCCCAAATATTAGTTTCACTTCTAGAAGTAATTTTTAATGTATAAGTTTGCTTTAAAAGAAGCAGCTTTTCAACTAAGTGGTATTTAGCTTTTTTAGAATTTTCAGTGATGGTTCAATTGTGTGGTGTTCAAAATATAAAGAGAATGGAATGGGACTTTTAGTGTCTTAAAGACAGTGGCACAATTTCTACATATATGTGTCACCTCACAGTAAATAGTATCTACTGAGATTTTAAAATCTTGTATATTGTCATTATGTTCTTTTAAAAAAGAAAGACAATTTGTATTTATCATGTAATTACTGCTATCTTAGCATACCTCTAATGTGGTGATCAGATCTCAATGTTTATTAGAAGCCATTTTTAGCTTTGTACCTGCCTTTGTGAAATGGAGGATGCCTGTCCAACCATAAAACAAAACAATTACATTCCAATCCTATCAGCTTCTGGTTCATATAAGCTTCCTTCCATTCTTTCTGTGGACTCAGAAAGGATAAGAAAGATGAATAAAGGAGTTCAGATAAATAGTTAAATCTATTACATTAATAGCATTAGAAGATTTTGTCCTCTGATTCTAAAATATGTATTAAAAAAAGAAGATGTGATACTTGTCATCAATGTTCCAACCTGTCTTGTTTGTATAAACATGTCTTTAAACTGGCTAAAATTTTTTTTTTGAGTCTTTAAGGTTTTTTGCAACTTATTCTAATTGGCCAGAGCCCCATCATTCTGAAAACTGCTGTTGACTACTATTATTTTCTTGGCAAGACAGGTGTTCTTCCACAGTATGCAGCAGAGCAAGAGATGTAATTCCAAGGAGGATTTCAGGTGACTAATTCCAAGAGCAAAAGGCAAAAGAGGCATTGCATCAAATGAAATGGTGACAAAATGAAGTTTTGTTTGTTGCAAATTAGAGTGGAAATATAATAGAATGCAGAGCAGTCAGAGGTACATACTCCATGCACAAAGGAATATATTACTTTATGAGCAAATTATAGTAATTTGTATTCTCAGCAAGCAGTGGTGTTAATTGATATGAATTAACAAGAAATTAAAGTAGGTGCCATGGAAATTCTTTTTATTTCAGATCTTCTTTCCTGTCCTTGTCATGTATTCTGTAAACTGCAAAGGTCTCCTTTCATGTAGCAGCTCAGACTGTACAAAAGGTTCAGGGTCCTGATTTGCAAATGATTGTCTAATGTTCGTCAAAATTCTGCCAGTGTGAGCTTTCTGGAATTAGGCAGCACATGTAGAACTAAATCCTTATTCACCTTCTTCATTTTTTCAAATAAGCCTATTTTTCGTAAAGATCTGGGACTGAAAATGGTTTGGAACATTGTCTTTATGTTTGTTTAACTCCATAAAGTCAAGATTAGCATTTTCTCATGACACAGTTCCTCATCCCTTTCTAGCAGTATGACACACACCTGTCCTTAGCTGTTCATTGCCAGTTGCATACTGGCTGCTTTTTTGACCCTCTATTCTACTAGGGAGAAAAAAAATATATAAAGTAAAAAAAATCTTTGGTGCTGCATTGTAAACTAGGTCAGAGAAATTATCTGGTCTAAACTAACTAAAATAAAAAGAAAAATGGATAACATGAAAGAAAGGGAGGATAAATTTCAAGATAGCATGAAAAGGTACATAAGAAGCATGTATGAAGCTTCAGAAACAGAAAGTTCTGAGATAATCTTTACTTCCATCAAGTTCCCGTGCTCTTTAGCCATTTAAAATAGAATAATATATCTGTGAAACTTTATACAAAATAGGAATAATAGTTCTAATATTCTTTTCATGGAGGAAAAGAAATGTTCAAAAGCAAAATACAAAGGCTCAAGGTCACCTGTAGAAATTTTATTTTCTCATGTGTCATTTTGCAGCCTAGTTTTTGCGACAAGTTCTGCAAGCCATATTGACAAAAACGTGTTTCTGAATATCCTAGCCACAGGCTGTTGTCATAAGCATTTCCAAATTACTGTATCTACAAAGCACTGAATTAATTAGGCATGATATATTTTTGGCATGTGACTGCACAGAATGTAACATAATGTCATGAAATCTACCAGCCTGAACTGCACTGTTTACAGAGGTGACAATCTCATGGGAATATTTTCAGCTCGGAATGCAAGCAATTTACCTTGAAAGTAAACTGCTAGCTCTCACTAATCCGACCTTTCTTTTCTCTCCCTCTTTCTCAACAGCCACACCTGATAGGCTGGCGGGTTTTTTTGGTTTTGTTTTTTTTTTCCCTATCGAATCGCACTTTGCTGCACAACTTAATAAGAAAGAATCAAATAAAAATGTCCCAGCTAAAATCCTAACACCTAGGTAACAATTAGAAAAGAATCTGCAATAACTACAGTATAGTAAACAGAAATGGCTTTGAAATGTAATTTAATTTCATTGCATGATAGCTTGAAAATATCACACATGAAATATGCACATGTATACATACCTGTGTGTATGTATGTGTATCATATATGTATGTTTGCGGTTCTGCAAATGAATTTTTTCCTCTTTATGGACTTGCTAAAATACCTAATACATTTTTTATGAAACAAATGATAGTGTGCACAATGGTTAGAAAAAATAATGCATCTAGTTTGTTTCAGAGCATACTTTTATAGTGTTAACAATTGCTGTTTGAAGATGGTGATCTCAACAACATCATTTCTTAATTTGAAAATTTTTCAGCTGATGAGCTGCTTCAGGTTGTGACCCCATGACCACTGCACAGAATCAATGTTCAAAATCAACTGAAGTACTAAATTTCACATGAATTGTTCTGTAAAACATTACCTAGAACACACCATTCCTGTACAGAGATATATGTAAATGTTCTGCTCAAGAAAATAAAAAGTTTCTCCAAATTGATTGTTTATCGAGGTTGATACCTAATTTTATAAATTATATTTTTGTTTTGGTAGTTTGTTGTTTTTTGTTTGTTTGGTTGGTTGGTTGTTTTTTTTTTAAACAGGTACACAATAGTCCACATTTATATTGAAAGATTTTATCAGACAAAATATTTTAGAGGAACATGTTCACTTTGAATACATTCAGGAAAGAAAATTATCAAAGTAAATTCTTTTATGATCCCAATTTGAAATGGCAAACTTTTCATTTTAAGGAAGTAAAAATGCATCACTTAACGGTATTTTTCCACATTATTTTGTACAGTAGGAAACATTTAATATTCTCTATATTATATTTTTACGATATTATGATATTTTAACACAGAATGTGAATCATTCATATTTCAAGCTGAGACAAATGCTGAAGTAATGACATTTTTCTAAAGAATAGTTATTTTGTTTTCCTGCCTACAAAATTGCAGTTTCTTTCTTCTAAACTACAGTGGTACCAGCACTTAAATGGTATCAAGGTGAATCGTATCTTACTTCATACACTGAATCGTGCTAAATAATGAGGCTTGTAAAATCATGTTTTTACTGTTGCTGTTATGATTATTATTAAGAGCAGGAATGAGGAGTAAGTGCACAATTTTGTGCTATTCTAATGATAAATGGCAAAACGATGGTCTTTGCAAGAACAAAGAGATAAAGAGATGCAGCAGATCAACAAGTAAACAATTTGATAACACTACTTAGCATGTAATAGTCTAGGTTAGTAACAGTCTTATTAGGTCCACCTCCTATCTGTTGCCAAGGCTTTCACGTTTTTTTTTTTAACAAACTTTTTTTCATACATTAGAATAGAATAAACTGTTTCAGCAGACATGTACAGATGTTTCAATGAACAATGGATAAAAGTAAAAAAGATCTTTGAAAAGTTAATGACAGCAGTAAAGACACAGCAAAAGTAAGCGTTAACATCTTTATCCCATGCAGCAAATGGTAGGTTCTTTTCATGGGAAATGGGTAGTTTGCTTCCAGTGTATTGGAGAACAAGAAGACAAGGCGGTAGGAAGAATGATATTAACTAAGTAGTACTGTGAAAAATAAAACAAAATTTAAAGCATGTAGGTAGTCCAAGAGTGTCATGGTCAAAGAAGAAGGACAGCTGTCATAAAGACATGAATTACTTGATTATTTAGCTGTATGAAAACAGAAAACTCTATGTTATATTTGTTATGAATATAAAATGTGTTACTAATATAAACTGCATAGACTCAGATGGATTTGCATATCTAGAATAAGGGCCAAGTCATGTCTTCTTTACAGTATCCAGGCTTCTGTGACAGGAGTTGAGTTACAGTTCCTTACAGCTATTAGAATTGCAGTGGGAATTAGTGTGTGCTTCTATACATGCACCATCCAAAAATTATATCAAATCCCACTGGACTGTAGGTGTTGCTGGATTAGAAATATTCACTTCTTTTGAAAATATAAAAATCTACTTGATAAAGATCATCAAGACAAAGTATACTTCGTGAAGCTTGTCATCTGCTAAAAGAAACTCTCTAACGTTATTTTTCTACAGTCCACTTTATCCTTTCTGAATCCATTAAACTAAATTCTTTTTTTTTTCCTACTAACATATGAAACTTGAATGCATTATAGGAGATGATATGTAACTGCTAAAGGACTCTAATGTTTAAAAAAGAAAAAAAGAAAAAGGAGAGCCCTTGTTGCTTCTAAGTAAAAAGATTTTGTCACAATTTTGAATAGACAGGCAGTGAGGGAGATGAAATAAAATGGCACATTTGATGAAAAGATACATGCGAATCAAGACGAACCGTTGCAATTCTACAAGAATTACTCTAAAAATGATACTGATTCAATAAACATGTATGCTACCCATTATTTCTTTTTTTAAAACAAATATTAGAGATTTAATCATGTACATAATATAACACATAAGTTTAAAATCTTTTCAAAATGGTATTTTTTTCAGAGAATACTTCTGGGCACGTTGTCATTATGACTCGGAAGACACTGAAGTATGAGACACTTCCATTTTTACCTGTGGGTATCTAAAGGAAGGATTTTTCCAGTGTATGGTGCAAAAAAAGAACCAGCTGAGACTTAAGGAGGCTAAAGAGGAGGAAAGAGCAGATAATAATCACTCTAGTGCAGTAATTCTGAGTGACAGACCAAACGGCTCTCATACTAACAGCGTAGAACAGGGAAGAAGAAAATGGAGTATGGTTGGAAAAAAAAGAGAAAAAGCTCAAGTTTTCAGATTATGAGTCTTGACAATTAAATGGACAGCCCAGATAATGTGCCAGGAAATAGTGGATGAAAATGAAATCAAGGTTGAAGACATAGATTTGTGATTCATCATCACCATAGAAGCTATATAGCTTACGATGGTGGTAAGGCAGAAAGAAGAGAAAAATGAAGGTCTGAGGGACAAAATCTCAGTAAGACATACAAGGGGAAAAGAACAGCAAAAGGATATTTTGAAGGAGAAACTGAAGCACTGGATAACAGAAGCCAATTAATGATTTCAGTGCTTTGCTAACACTCTTCTGTTGACTAGTACGTACTATTTCAGTGCAATCTGGTTTTAAGAACTTGGAAATCACAGTTTTATCAAATAAATGAGTATTAATATTGATATAAATCTGGACAAGAAACACTATTGTCAGGGGAAGTTGAGCTGGCAAGCAAGGAATGTATGCTATTTCTGCCTAATGATAACAAGTTTTTTAAATCCTGCTTTTCTTGGGATTTTTTTGTTCTTTTGAAATATACTCATTGGTGTTTCCTCTTTCTGCTGCCATGTGCTGCCTGCTGCTGCATGGATTCACTTTTGGCATGTGGTTGTTACTGCTTTATGTGGCTGACATAGTTTGAAACCAAATTGACAGCATGGAGACCAACTAAGCTTGGCTACCAAAGCACATTTAGTCACAGACATATTTGGTGTGTGAGTGACCTCTCTGTTCGACATCAGTCATAAAGGGTGGGTACAAAATGTCTGCATCTGATTGGATGAAATTTACACAGCACCTGGTTGCTCTCACTGCAGCAACTACGTGGCCATTAGCAGGTTAGATGTAGGGTAGCCATTTAAGCATAAACAGAGCTTCACCAGGCCCAGTCCTCTGCCAAAACACCGTGGCCTGTCTTGCGCTACACTTTTGCCAAGATCAGGGCTCTGTTATGATATGGTTTTGATCATTTGGCTTCATATCTATCTGCTTTTCAGCTTTTTTTATAGCTGGTCCACTTAAAACATATGTTGTCTACAACAGACATCATATCCCTCAACAGCAAAATCATAGAATCATAGAATCATTAAGGTTGGCAGAGACCTCAAGGATCATCTAGTCCAACCGTCCCACCACCACCTATTACCCACCAAACCATGTCCCTAAGTATCACATCCAACCTTTCTTTAAACACCCCCAGGGATGGTGACTCCACCCCCTCCCTGGGCAACCCGTTCCATTCCAGCCTGCCTTGAGTCATGGGGTACCTGTACAACATAAAAAAGTCAGGACTAGTGTAATGACTGTAGGCTGCTTATGAAAACTGCAGACCAGCCTGACCACTCCCAGGTCCCATGGTGTAGATGTTCCCATGTTAATCATCTGCAAGGAGAGTTCTCTTCCATGCTGGTGTTCATTGAGTTATCTGGTCTTTTTCAGTGCAGTTCAGTGTATTCTGCTTTGTCACTGGGTGCTGTCTTTATTTATATGCCATTGCTGGATTGAGCAAGACATAAGGTCAAATGTCTTAGCAAAATGACACATGGAGGGGAAGGTTTTTTACCCTATTGATACTAGAAATTAGATTCCTCCTGATAAAATTTATTCTAGAGTTATGCCAAGAATTCCGGTTTATCACTAATCACTGACCTTATTTAAAACTGCATCAAACAAGACCTGTTTTGAAAGATTATCTCTTGTGCCTTGGACAATTTCAAATCTGACAGGAATTAGAGGAGCATGCATCTTCAAGTGCTGACAGAGCTGCAGCAAGCAAGGAATCAAATAGTCAATCTCAGCTGAGAACTCTGCCTTCTCTGCAGAGAAGGAACATTTATACTGCAAATAGCAGTAGCTCATCACAGTCATCTGTTTTCTGGTTCTGTAGCCATTTATCTGCAAATAAAACTTTTACATTCACTAAAAGAAAATGGGGCAGGTAGGAAACATAAAGGAAGACCCTAAAGGACAATGTAAAGAAATGTACAGTAGTTGACAAAGGTAGCTTGGGCTCTTGATATGACTGCAGTCAATTCTCCCAAAGGCCAAAATGACTTCAGTTCCTGGAATAACCTTGAAGGGTTCATGTTTACATCCTGCTACCAAGAAGATACTAAAAACTGAGTTGTCAGTGTCTGCTGTTTGTCCTCCAACCCACTTAGAAATAGTTCTTAATAAAGTGAAAAATAGAGTCCCATAAAAGATTAGAGGGATGCCATCCTTTAAATATTTAAGTTAGATGTGCAGAAGCCTAGGCTTCTAATATGATTAAAATATATAGAGATACCTCTATACTTGGTGATTCTGTTCCTTTTAAAGTTCAGTCCTTTGTGGTCCCTCTTTTTATCAACTGCAAAGGATCTCAGGTGTCTCCATTCCTTACTTTGATATTTCTATTAAATGGGGTGGAACTGTACTGGAAGGGTCTGATTTTTTTAATGATAGGTTAATTTTATTTATTTTTAAACTCAATTTAGATTTATAAGGAAAATGTTGAGAGGGAAGAGGGTTTTGCATATCCCTATGTTTGTATATTCTTTATAGTAAAATAAATTCTTTATAGTAAAAATATATGTTCTTCCTGTTAAAGATTGGTAATCGGAACCCTATTTTTCTTTTCTCTCCTTGGAGATTTTAAGCTATAACTTCATGTTTTCTTAGCAGTCCCTTTATTGTTTTAATTATATTTCTACTTAAATCAGCATGAGAACTTAGGCTAGCAATGAACGTTTCAAAAACTCTCCACCTAAAGTCACACCTAAATTTAAAGTCCTGTAAGAAAGCCATTATTATGAGTGCCTAGTGGGGGGGGGGGGAAAACAAACCCACAACAAAATCCACACACGCAAGAAAAAAACCCTTCTAAAAATTACTGCTGAGAAGGCTTGTAAAGCTCATGCTGAGCAGTAGGTCAAACAGTCCAACCCATTGACAACTGCCAGAGTTAAGGAATTCACTTATCCTGGTAGGTGGCTACTTCTCTTCACTCACCCCTTTTGACATAGTTCTCTTATGTCTTTTGGACATATTCAGTAAGGTGATATAAGGTCAGACTTTTTATGTGCTTATCTGTATGTAGAGGAGGTATGGAGACCTCCTACTGCTTAATAGGCTACTTTATTTGCACTTACTGAACAAGCTTGGCATCATATAAAGTGAAGCACAGGGTGAGAAGGCACTTGTACCACCTAGGCAAATTCTGTTTGGAATACTTACTTTATAATCTGCACAGCCCTACTGAAAGAGATAATATATCACTCAAGCCTTATCCAAGCCCCTGTCTTTGCATGGTCTGGCATTTCTGAGGAGAGCGCTGGAACCTGTTTATGTTTTCTGAAGCTGGTATAGATGACATCTTAAAAACTAGCACACGTGAGGTCCATATGAGTAAGACATTCTCCTAAGACAGAACAGAGTCAAAGCAGCTTCCTACCTAGTGACAGTAATGAAAGCAAAGTACTATAAGATGAAAACAGAGCCATTAACCTGTCAGTGACTTGACTCACGAGCCACTGCAAACACCTGATATCCAGCTGAAAATCCAGGTGATAATTCATGTAAAGAATCAATTGTTTTATGGTCAGCAACACATGTTGAAGAACTGACAAAATGTGTCAATTGTATGTTTTTGAGGACTAAAGGGAGAAATCTAACCTTAGCTCTGGATGCATCTGACTTTTTACTATAGTCAAACAGAGGATATGTATTCATGTAAGTATAACCAATATAAAACTTTGTAGGAAGTCACAAACCAAGGTTAAGATAGACACATGATGCATTCATGTCTCTCCTTTGAATTCAGTGGAAATGGTGAGATGGACTTTGTAACGTGCTAGGGAACTGTGGCCTAATACAATTATTTAACTTAATAGCTTGTAATCATTGACCTGAATGTGCTTTCCATAAGCCCATATTTTCAGGTTGCCCACCGATTTTGTTAAAGTTCTGACATGTGCCTGTAGAGCTGCACAACTTCTGTTTATGCTGGACCTCAAGCTGTAGAGACCTTACGTCTGCTGGCAGCTATGGCAGTAGTTACCAAGTAACAAAAAAGAAAAGTTAAAAGAAATAACACTTTCCTAGATCGATCGATCGATCGATCAATAGATAGATAGATAGATAGATATTACAGAACTCAGATTTCGAGGTAGATTGTGCAGATAGGTATCTGACAATGTTCCCATTATTTACATATGTTTTGCGACACGCATAATCAGAAGCACAGGACCTGGAAGGTGCGTGTACCCTTCTCATATTGTTTTAAAGTTGCATTATCAGCCCAACTGTATTCAACAATTACAGTGTTAATTGTGCTTAAAGTGAACAAACTCATCTACTGTTTCATTAAAGAATTAACTTTTCCAATTAAAGTTTAGCTTTATTTAGTTCATTTACATAGACATCATACTAAAGCAAACAGAAGAACAATTTATCACCGTTACAGCTTTCTGAAACATAATCATGATGAGCTTATCCGGTGTCAGAACTACTGAAATAAAACTGTTATAACAAAATTGATTAGACAGATTTAAGTAAAAAAGAAGTTCAGCATTATTTATATAATGAGATGCTCAATAGTCAAGCTAGAAAACAATTTGCAGTCACGAAAATGTTGATCTTTCAATAGTCATTGTCTAAGAAAGTCAAGTGTATGCATATATAAAACTAATTTTATTACCGAGCACATACCTCTGTGTGCCTTTGTAAAATGCACTAAGACCTCAGGTCTTCTGCATTTATGCTGCTGATATTTAAAAAGTAAATATGGATGAAAATTTTTTTACTTATAATTTCCATAAAATCTTCACCTTATCCATTGAGGAAGAAATGATAGTGATACTAACTGTAGAGCTCTGACTAATAAGCCACAAAATGCAAACCGTAGGACACAGTTCTTAATTTTGTGGAAAAGGGTTACACAGAAGCTTGCAAGGCTTTAAGCGATACCAAATAAAGATTTACTCGGTGAGAGGTACTTTATCTTATTTATTCATTTTTGCCACATATGAGAGTATGAGGTTTAGTAGACAGTGATGAATTTTGGAGAATCCATGTGGGAACAGTGATACGGAGTAGTTACTGTAGAAATGTTCTATTATGTAACCCTCATCTATCTATCTTTATATTGCCCTATCACAATAATATCTGAATGTTAGAGAATACTCACCTGCATAATGCCTTTGTGAAGTGTCAATAGCCTCATTTTAAAGGTGGAAAATAAGTAGTACAAAAAAACATAAATTTTTTAACCATAGATTACTTGGGTAAAATATGGCAGATAGATTGAATTTTTATCTTCCAAGACTGCAGTTTACTACTTAACCAGTAGTTCATCCTTCCTTATATAGTTATTTATAATTAAATACATATCAAAGCATAAGTGAGATAATTGAAAGTGAAGCTGGTTTTTTTCAGTTTGTAGAAAGGTTGAATAAAGCATTCTTGCACCAGGTTCAACAGCTATACCTGTGATTCTACTATAGATCTGGGAAAAGTGGCTCTAAATTTTATTAATGTGGATTCTAATAAACGCCCTTCTTTTGTTCCTCGATGTCTAACTTAGAAATAGAAATCACAACTGAATCAGAAGGAATGGAGCTTGGAAAAAGCTCTCCTGTTTTGGGGGGGTTTGTTTGTTTGTTTTAATTTGTTTGTTGGTTTTTTGTGGTTTTTTTGGGGGAGTGGGGAGTTCCCTTCTGGAAAACTTTGAAAATTCTTTCTTTTTCTGAAAAATATCTTTATTTTTGCTAACACTTTCATATTGCTTCGGCTTCCCTCTATGTTGCCATTTTTTATCCAGGTGTACCGCATTTCAATACAAAGAAATCTTTTTATTGCTCAAAAAAACTCACCCCACCCAAATTTCAGCTTCTCTGTCACCAGTTTTGAAAGTTTCAATAAAATCTGAGCATTCAAAAAAGTCTAGCAATTTCTCAGAGTGGCAATTCTTCCAGTTCCAGATCATGACATTAAAATTCACCTTTGTTTTGACAACCTTATTTCTCTCAACTGAGAGTTTAAATCCATCACAGTAAGGAATAGATGCACAGAATTGTCTTGTCTCACAACTGCAGTGGGATCTTATAGGAGAAATCAGAAGTATGCATGGTTCAGAATGCATGGCTTATTTTACTGGAAGTTTATCCAAATAGCTAGAAAGACAGTAGGAAAATCTGTATTACTTAGGTGTTTATAAACTTCTATCCTCTCTCTTTCCTCGTAACAATCTGGTGAGGCAAATAAGCACTCTGCTTCCCATTATGCAATTACAGAACAAAACACTAAAAGTAGGATTATTTTCTTTTTGGACATCTAGCATTTAAGTATCTAAATCTGAACTATTAACCTAGAGTTTCTGTATCAGTACAGATACTGAGACAATATTAAGCATATTAGCAGGACTTTTATCTGCCTGTCTTTGATTTCATCATGACGTGAATGGGAATGCCTGCTTCGCTTTTATAAGCACAAATGACTTTTTAAAATAAAACTCAGTATTATGAATCATACATTTAGGTAACTAACATAGAGAAATGAATGCCAGCCTAAATCTGAAGCTCACTCTGAGAGCTAGGCCAGTGTCCTAGAATGAGTAGTTCTGCATATATTAGTAATTGATGCAGTGAATTACTTTTGTTCTCAATCTAGGTTGAGGGGGGAAAAAACAACAAGAAAAACCCCACCAAAATCCCAGAGATTTAATAGGTAATTATCACTGAGGAACAAGTTAAAAATAATGTGTGAGCAATTTCGTAGAAAGAAAAATCCACCAATGAGGTCAAAGTTCAGTTACTCTCACTTTCATCTAATAAACTTTAGAAACTTAACTGAGGCTCCTTGAAGCTTGATGTTTCTACTCCATTTTTCTCTTATAATTTTCTATATATCACTGAAGCTTGTCATGTAGCAGTCATGTTACCATGAGGTCAATAGAGTGAAAAAAACATTTTCAGATGTTGGTCAGACCAGCTAAATTCTTAAGTAATTTTCTAGATGAGCCTCTTTCTCTTTCCACTGACTACAGAAAAAAGAATTAAGGAAACTACAGTCTCAGCTTATAGTGAGACATGTGTCCTTTATCATAGATGTCTAGAAGTTAGATGTTTAGGTCTGAGATAATCAATTCAGAGTCCTTCTCTAGCCACTCTAGAGCAATGTGTTCTTCTTCAAGGCAATTAATCTTACACTAAAAAAGGACATCTAAAACAGGTCTGACAAATCAGCCTCGTAACATGCCTTTTCCTTGTCACTGAATAGGAAGGGAGCCTATGGTGACTCGTCCAAAGTTAAAATTATAGATGTAGAAAAACACATTAAATGATCACATTAAAATCACATTAAACTCCTTTTTTAGGTGGCTAAACCCACGTAACTGTGTAAGATAAATTTCTGTATTACATCTGGCTGAGATGGAGTTGATTTTCCCCACAGCAGCCCTCACAGCGCCGTGCTGTGCATTGGTAGCTAGAAAGGGGTCGATAGCACACCAAGGTTTTGGCTGCTGCTGAGCAGTGCTGGCACAGCACCCAGGCTGTCTCTACAACCTAGGGCTGGTAGACTGGGGTTGGGCAAGAGGTTGAGAAAAGACACAGCCAGGATAGCTTATCCAAAAGATATTCCATAGCATATGACATCATGTTCAGCAATAAAAACTAAGAGAAAGGTGAGGGTGGCGATAATGACGACAGCAAGATTCATTACTAAAGCCTTCGTCTTCTGAAGCAACTGTTATGCATACTGAGGCCCTGCTTCCCAGGACGTGGCTGGACATTACCTGCTGATGGAAAGCAGAGAGTAATTAATCTTTTTTTTTTTTCCTTTTCCTTTGTTGGCCTTTGCTTTTCTTTATTAAACTGTCTTTATCTCAACCCATGAGTTTTTCATCTTACTTTGTCCCTCTGTCCCACTGAGGAAGAGTAGTGATAGAACAGCTTGGTGGACACCTAACAGCCAGTCAATGTCAATCCACCACAAATACCACCCAAAGTTTTTATCTAGTTTCCTTTAAAATAAATTAAAATCTCTTCACTGTCCAGTAATTTTCAGTTCTGGACTCAAAGTATTTAGTATGTTATTTATTGCAGTTCTTGTTCACTGCTAACTGCAGACACAGTTGCATGTAATGTGCACAGAGTGCTTGTGCTTTATCTAATAGCTAACACACTTTAAGCTGTTAGACTGATCCGTGTAATCAAAATTGAGGAATGTTATTGTTTGTAATGTGGTACTTGTCATTATTTTTGATAACCATTGTAAACCAGATATAAATAAAATTCACAAATTACTGAAACATTTATTGCCAGCATTTCTAGATAAAGGGGAAAAGTGATGCGTTCACCGTTTAGGTGGTGAGTGACTGAAAAGATATAGTAAAAGCAGTATTATTAAGGACAAAGACAGCAACAGGTGAGACATCTTTTTCTTGGAAAGATGAATTAACACTGGTAGAAATACAAAATATGGTAATGCATTTTCTGACAACATTTTCAGTTGGTCTTATTAGATATCTCAGAATCAGAAGACTGTACTACAGAAATGTAAGCTACTGCATTAAAAGAGTGAACTAAAGCATAGTATGGTTTAACTACAAGCTTGAATTAAAATCAGTGAAAATACTTTTTAGATTTGAAAAAAATAGGTTTTTTCTCCTTTTTATTTCAGTTTTTCATTGTTCTATACTTCACATTTTGGCTTGGAACATACGTAAAATGAAAACACTGTCAGGAGATATTGAAATGTACAAAAGAATATTTCTGGCCTTCCTATACAGATAGAAACACTTTGGATAATTTGAATAAGTTTCAGATAAGCAGCCATATTTTTGGGTACTCATTAGAGCTTGGTGAATAATTTATAACAAATAATTTAGTTGATGAATTTTAACTCTCTTCGGCTCACAAATTGTCCATGAACAGATTGTGATTTTCCTAAATTAGCTCATTATTCACAATCATTCAGCGAATAATTCCTGTGAATAATTCTCTCTTTGTAGCTAGTTTGTGGCCAGTTGTTGTAAACAGTTAACTTTCAAGCTGTTTTGGTCTGACATATAAATCTTGTTGAACATTTCTGTTTATAACTGTAATGTTTGAAATAAAATTACCAGGAATAATAATAACACACAATTTCCACCCTAAGATTCCGCTCTGTGTCTATCAGCATAATATTTAGGAGATGGCCTGCAAAATCAAGTTAATTTTCTCTTACACCCAAAGCGAGACAATTCCTCATATATTCAAAAGATTTTGAGAAACTTCTGAAAATGTCATTCATTTCTTGGCTTCCTTCAATTCAGTGTTTACCTGTTCCTCGTGAGTGGACTACATCAGGCAGCACCATGAAATGTGAAAGCAAAGGGAGTATTCATGCAGTAGCAGTAAAATCTTTTAAATGTTGAAGGATATTGATGGAGTAATTTTCCAAGCTCAAGTAATAAATTGCATCAAAGTTTTTGAGTTTGACTTTGTAATCTTGATGTTGGATTTTGTTATATAAGGCAAATGCTGCATGAATAACCTTTTCAATTTTGAAAAAAAAAATAATAATTATTTAGTTCTGGATGTAAATCACATCTTTTGGGACTAGAAGAGGAGAGGCAGATGTATGTTTCTGAGTGACTTATGTCCTTGTATTGTCTGTGTATTCTCAGTTTCTTAAAACTGTAAAAATGTTTTGATTAAGCCATTTAGCTTTATGACTATAAGACTACTCTTATGCTAATATTCATTTAACAAGGTTGACGGAAAACCATAGATTTTCATTATATTTTTGTTTCTTCTTTCCATTATTCCATTAAATCCCTGTTTAATTTGAACGGTTTGTCAAAATGTTGTCACATATCAGTATGTTCTTTATGAGGAGAAAGGATGAAATATTATGATATGTTTTTAAACAAATCAGCAATTTTACTTATTTGCAATGAATGTACAAGATTAATTCTCTAAATGCCGGCATAATTAAGCAAGAGGAAACAGTTCCACAGCAGGAGGTCTCTTTAAGCAAATAACCAAAATCCCTCTCCTTAGCTTCTTTTAGGAGCACTGATGCTTTTGAAGCTTCCTTGCTGCTTTCTGTATCAGCTTCTGTCTCCCAGACACCAAGAAAAATGATCTTTCTTCAGATATTAAGAACCTTAATTTGATATATGTTTGCCCTGAAAAAATGGTAGAGGTCGGAAGTCTCTGTTTGTCCCTGTGCTCTGGATCTCAAATTGGTTTAGATATTGCATTACATGGAAAAGTTTAATAAATGAAACCTCCTTAAATACAAGTTAGCTGTAAAGAAATGGCTACATACTGTGACAGATTCCACAATATTGTTCAGATTTTTCCAAGGTTTGATTGCTGAAATTAATTTGGCTTCAGTTTGAATAACAATTGCAAGATCAAACCTCCAGTTCTAAGTGGTATTTTTGCATGTAATACGCTCTCCATGCATTGCTATATTTAATCAGAAACATGTAAGCATGCCACATGGTCAGTATAAAAAGGTACATTTTAATTTTGCACATTTATTTTTCACATCTAAAAGGTTCGTGTTGTGCATTATCTCACACTCAATAACTATCAGCTACAGAAAACTCAGTGCTGTAACATATACTGTCACTTTTTATTACCTGCAAACACTTGCTTTGTTTTCTGCGCAAAACCTCTTCTCTATTGCTGTGTAGTTTTCAGTACCTAATAGTTCTTCTAGTAGTGGGCATGTTTTAGCATGAATTATCACTCAGAAACTTTCAACAACTTATTACATAAAATTTACATGAAGGTTTTATCCAAAACAGATTTTTTTTTTCAGAAAGACATCAGCAATCCTCGAAAGTTACTCACAAGGACCAGAAAGCAGTATTAATTGAATGGATTTTTCAGAAATTATTTTAAAGAAATGTTCTTGAAATGAATTATCTAAATTTTATGTTTTATCTTGAATATTTGTTTTTTATTATTCTTATTTATTTTTTAAATCTGTATTTCTATAAAAAATGTCCCCTATGTTCCTAAGCTCAAAAATAACGACTAAAAACTTTTTTTGTGAGAGTTCTGTTGTGGGATACTCTATTGCAATGATATGAACCACGAAATCCCAGTTTTCTGTATAGATTATGTGCAAAACAGTGTTCCTCAAAGAACAGAAATTCCACATACTTGTGAATAAGTGTATGATGAGGGTCCTAAACCTTCACTGATACAACTTGAAAGAAGGGGAGCCTGGAAACATGGTTTGGAAAAAAAAAAAAAGGAGAAGAAAAAAAGAAACAAGAAAAGAAAAAAAAACCAAGTCAGTAGGGTTTTAGAGAGAGCAAAACATATATATCCACTCAGAAATATGAGCCTATGGAGTCTGCTTACTTTATAGAACTATTTCCCTAGCCTGAGTAAAGGCATATATTTTTAAAACATGTACTGAAGGGATGACAGGAAGTCAACGAGTTTTTAAGTAGTATACTTAAATAAGAATCTACTCTCCCTGAAGTCAACAAATATTTCAAACAATGAATGAGTGCATATTCCACTCTTGTGTCATTGCAAAAGGGGGAAAAGAACCAAATAAGAACATGAAGAAAAATTAGTTGTCAGGTTAGTTCTCAGGGCATGGAAATCAATGATTTGTTTTGTGCTTTTGCCTTGAATCTTTTAGCAGAAATGCTTGCCTTCTCCCCATGAATCGGAGTTAGCCAGTATTATTGACATATCCACAGAAAGGCTGTAATTTAAAAAATGTATAATACTTGGCAATGAGTTTATTTAGGGGAGGTTTTGAATGTCAAGGGCATTTGAGACAGTTTGCTCATTTTAGGCCGTAGAATTTTAAGTCATGAAAGGCTGGGAATAGATATACGTATGTTTTTGTGTCTAGCACAATAGACCTATTTTAATTCCGTTTTTAAATTTCTGTGCCTCATAGCATTCAGCATACCTGTCCTCAGAACATCCCATACTGTACAGAAGAGCTACAGTCTGTGGCGGCCACTGAATTTTGAGTTTTCAAGTCTTTGGCCTAGTATTAGATTCATTATTATACAGTAACTTGATGTATTAGATACCTCAGTTATGTATATATTCTCTTTTGCTTATAACAACAGGGCTTTTTTTCCCAAACCACACACTGGCCCTTCCTGTGTGTCAGAAGAATGATTAAGTGGTAAAAATGAACCATTTCTTTAACATGAAATAAATTACAAGAAGCACATCCTTCAGTGCATGTACAATTTAGTAGGATTCGATGAAAATAAGTCAGTGGAAAGAATGACTGATTTAATATATTATGTATCTCTGTAAAGGATTTCATCTTTAAGTTTCAAGGCTATAGAAAAAGCCCCTGGACTCCAGAAAATCCAGCCAGCTGTGATTTGTTCAACAGAAGACATGAAGTATAGCTGCTCACATCCTCTACCTAGCTAAGGCATTAGGTAGTCTGAAGTCACAGACTGAAGACAGGTTTTCATAATGTATTTTTTCAAGTCACTGAGGAAAGTCAAGAGCATCTCCTATAGGCCTGTTCCAAGCTGTTACTCTACAGCCAAGATCTTTCTAGGAGCATGTTTTGTCAGTCAGGTTCTTTATTTTCCTAGCAACGATATCCAAACAACTATTAAGTCCTATTAACCTGTAAAGATTACTGATTGCCATTAATAAAAGCTTTTCATTTGTGTAATTGTAAAAGTTTTACTGTATACAATATTTCTTAGAGATGTTTCAGAAAAAAAGAATAAAAGTAGTACTTTATTTCCTCTTCATTATCTATGTTCATTAACATTCCTTTGAAATACCTGCTATTGTTGACACCCCAGTGATCCAAAGAGTCTCACTAGTGTCAGAATCACTCTATCGACTACAAGAAAGAGCAAACTATTTCCCTTCCGAAATCTCTCAGTCTGTGACTAACCAAAGGGGTTTATTTTCCTCAGGTGAACACATATCCAGTGAGCAAACGTAGCAAAAGACTGCTAGCCAGCTTGCAGCTATTGTGGTGATTCAGAGGTTACCGTAGGATGTACATGTCACCACTTGGCATGTCCTTCATTTCTCATCAAATGCAAGAAGAAATGCTAGATTATATCCAGACAGTTGTGAGCAAGGACACGTTTGGTTGCCATCATTCAGTGCAGGTATCAGCATAATTGTTATCTGCTATGAAATTAGGAGATTTTTTTTTTTTTTATGATGGTGCCCTTCCAATACAGCTGTAATTTGTACACCCCATATTAGATGAAAACAAAATTCCTACATTTGTTGTGAATAGCATCAGTTCTTAATATTCTTCTCATTTACTGTAGCCAGGGCCCAGCATGATACAAAGGAGATGATACAAATCACTGACGGATTACTTCACCTGAGACAGCACAGTAGGTAGTCTGAATTCAACCTTTGTTCATGGACAGTAAATTACTTCAATACAGACTGAATTGCACAAGTCTGAAGATTTTAGGGAATTACATAAATGCAGTTGTACTGACTTTGAGTATATTTTGTTTGATGAAACTATCATATATTTTGTTTTCTGAAGAGCTGAATTTGCCCACAGTTTGAACACTGATCAGAAGAAACTTGTGCAAGAAGTTCTTGAAAACGTAACTCCCTTTAATCTCCCTGTTCTTTCTAAGTAGTTGCAGTTGTCATGATCAGTCTGTTTGCCTTTGCGCCACCAAATTTTCGGCCTGGTTAATACAGCCACAAATACAGATGGAAAACAGAAATCATCCCTGTAGTATCTACCAGTAAAAATGCTTCTGGAAAGGTACACAAGCAAGCATTCCTTTAGAGGCACTAATAAAATTTTGAAAATGTGTTATACAGACATATATCTTTCTATCTTCCTCTTGAAAGAATTACATTATGTGAAGTTTTACTCATAGCAGATTTGTTTTATTCAATGTAGTATTTCTCACATTTCTTGATATCAAATATAGAATAGAATCATAGATTCACTAAGGTTAGAAAGGACCTCTGAGATCATCAAGTCCAACCGTCAACCTAACGCCACCATGCCTATTAGACCATGTCCTGGAGTGTCACATCTACATGGTTTTTGAATGTCTCCAGGGATGGCAATTCAATCACCTCTCTGGGCAGTCCATTCCAATGCCTCACTACTCTTTCCATGAAGAAGTTTTTCCTAATATCCAACCTAAACCTTCCCTGAAGCAACTTGAGGCCATTCCCTCTTGTCCTGTCAAAAAGCCTTCTAAAAAAAAAATCTTATACAATATTTGACTATAATGTCCTTACATAATTTGTTCTACAGGATGACTTCTTGTGTACCTTGTAAGAAAGTATAATATAGCGATAAAGGATTTATTTATAATTTAGGTTCCTATTGGAGGCTGTGTAATCAAAAATATTCCCACATATCTATAATAAAGTCTCTTTCTGTATGTAATTGGTTTTAGGAAGCTAACTCTTCCATGTTTCTTTGAGTGCCTTAGGCATTGAAAAAAGAATGAAAGCAGTAATTTCCTACTAGTTGTGCTCTTTGCTTTTACCCAAGAATTAAAGAACAATTCACCCTACTCTTAAGATTTTAACTTACGGCATGGCGCTTTTTTTGTTGTTTATTTCTTCTAGTTTAACTGAGCTCTCATTACTAATGATAATAATAATAATAATAATATTTAAACACTTCAAGTTAAATTCTGGGATTAATTTGGGGAAAATCAGCACATCAGCTCTGGCAAGTAAAAAAATCTTGCATTACCCTTTCCTTTCCCGTGACAGCTACAGACATTGACCTGTATGTGCAAGGTCAAGAGCTACTTCTGTGAGCCGTTCCACCTATGTGTCTTCCTGCAAGTGTGGGTACAGTAGCAAAGCTCCAGGTATACCCCTATACAGCTGAAGTGCCATAGCAGAGAAAATATCTATATAAGAGTAAGGCAGTTTACTTTCCTCCTCTGTTTTAGCCCATCTTGCACCCTAGGAGAAAATTTGTCCATTGGTTTACTCTTGTAATGAGTTTGAAGGAGCTTGTATGGAAATGCTTATAGACAGGCTAAGGGGGAATTGAAACATGAAATGTTACTGAGTAAAGAATAATAAAATTCCCATTTGAGATGGCAGAATTCATCCCATGGTGTACTAAGCATATACAGAACCGTATGAATCTTAATAAGTAATGCCTATTGAATTCACTTTGTGTGTCTGTGTAGAAATTTCTGCCTTCGTGTTCTTTTTATTTGGTAAATCAACTTTCTCTTGAATAAGGAAACTGCTGATCTGCTTTCAGAAAAGCACTCCATAAAGATGGATGGAAATAAGGAAAATCATGAAACATTTAAATATTTAAGCTGATTATATTTTTCAGTGTTTAAAGTGCAACACCATTTTCCTTTCTTGTGATTCTTTCACTCTTTCCCAAAAGAATCAACAGCTCTGATTTATATGCACTCTTTCACTTTTCCTCCTCTTTACTACAGAGTAAATCATAATAAATGATATATAGAACTCATTATTCACTTACCAGTAGACACAATTTAAAATTTCTACGGTGTTGGAAAATTAAAAACCTGCAAACAGAAAATAATAAAAGCCCCACAAAAATAAAATAAAAAAAAATCCTAAAAAAATATTTGCAGATAATGATTTCTATTGCATTGAATGAGTGAAAGAAATAAAGAGAAAATGAAGAAAACAAAGATTTGGTGAGGTGTTATTTTTTCTTTGTTACCATTCAAATATGCTAAATTTACAGGTAGCTTTACCTGTTCCAAATGAAGTTAAGTGCTGGAATGGAATTAGTTCCATTTTGCTGAACTAATCATTACAGGGTTAGAAACAATTGTAGTTTACTTATTAGTTTGGATTATTGTGCTAAAACTAATGGAACCAAAGTTTCAAACTGTTTTGTTTTTAACAAGGACAAAAAGCCAGGATCTTTTTATAATTTGTTTTGCAAGGAAGAAGGGAAATAAGAAAAGACACCTCATTGTACCTGAATAAAATATTTCAGAAGGAAAGCTTTTGATAATGTCTACATTAATATCCTTAATATTCTTTAATTGATTTACCTCATGTAACCCTCTCATTCTATGATAAGAAATCTTACTTTAGTCTAACCTCTATTCCTACCATACTTTTACTTATGTGTCTTGTTCTTCTCCAGTGAGTAGTAATTTTTTCTAATGACCATCAGTTTCAGAGTAAGAACATCATTCATTTTGCATAGGGCACTGAAGAACTATCAAATTGTAATGATTTTCAGTCATTGCAGACCTGGGCCAGATTCAAGCCTAGTGACTCAGTGATGAAAGCCCCTGAATACTATTAGCAATTCCCTGAACTGTTCAGTTCCCATTAAATAAATGCACAATGTATTTGTCATTAGGACTCCTATCTTCTCATTCTAATTCTCCATATTAGAAGCTGTTGGTCTAAAAATAAAAGTGTATTTGCATCTAGCAGGTAATTTTTCCTCTAGTTGCAATATTACATTAATATATCCACAGTTATGATCAGTCAAGTTTTTCACTGCAAATGAGTGGTGGGAGGATACCTATCTATACTCATTATTTTTCTCTAAATTCTAAGCAGTTTCTAGGTGAGATATTAATTTTATGAGAAAACAGGTAACAAAAATAAAAGAAAAGCCCTCCCAAAAAATGTATTTTTAACATGATCCAGTAAGAATGTACAGCAATAATGGTCCAAACTAATTACAATCAAGGGTTATCTGACATGTCTTTTGTGAGCTCCATAATTAAAAAAAAAAAACCCTCACTGTTTTAATTAACACTGGCACAGACGTTCTTAGCCAGGTGCCTTGTTTTGTAAAAAAAAAAAAAAGATTTTTTTTTTTTAAATTAAAAAGATCTTAATTGTTTAAGCCATTGTTTAATGGCCATATAACCACAAAATAATCATTGAGTTATTTTTCCATATAAACCAAAAGCCTTATTACGGAACCTGAAAGCAAGTTATAAGGTAATTGCTTTTGAACTACTTGGTAACTTCAGGTATAATTGGTAAGTAATTTGCAAAATATGTAATTACAGTGGGCCATATGCTCTTATGTCTTGTGTGCTGCACAGTGTGGAAGCGTGTCACAAAAGTGACTCAGAATACGTAAAACAGAATATAAGTATTAATGTTAAAGTACCTTGAAGAGAAATCTGAGCACAATCTACAGTACTTTTACTGATAAGCAACAGAAGTCATTGCTACTGGAGAGGAGGGAGGAGCCATCTAGGAAGTATTTTGTACCATATGTCTGCTTCACAACCCACTGAAGAAATGTCAGAAGAACACTGCAAGTTAATATTGCCTGAGACAGTGATAACTTACAATGCACTGACAACACAGATTGCAGATGGCCAAATTACCACTACAAACACCTTCTGGCACCTGACAGCTCACCAGATGCTGGTGGGTGTCATTTGCTACTTAATCATGTACCTGAGGAGAGATTATGGAGTTCCTATCCAGGATCCTGTGGTATCCGTGTTGATAAACAATAGATGGTCCTTCATCAAGGAATTCAACACAGTGCCAGGGTAAATAGTGTCATGTATGTGTGTAGATACCTTGATAAACTACCTCTACTGCCTTACAGAACAAATACAAGACTGGCTAAAACTGATTGCTTTGCAATGGTAACCTTATTAACAGTAAGGTTAGGGAAAGCTCAAAATACAGAATAACACATTTATAAAGTTGCAGAATAGTGAATTAAAAGCTTCTCCCACATCGATTTCTGGAAATATCCTTATAAGTTGGAGACTTCTATTCCTCCATACAGAAATAGTCGTAACATATTTGCATGTGGTCATGTCATTGGGGTTGTTTGTCAGTTTTAGATTGTTAATGTAGGCAAATTCTGACTACTGAATAAACATTCTTCTAGAAATCTGAGAGTGAGCATGTTCCAAAGTATCCTGGGAATTATATGTGTGTTTGCTTTTCCTTTTCTATTTTAATATTTTATCCAAGCTTTTAAAATTATTTTAATCCTGTCTCCCAGTTGTGAGCTTATTCAAGATTTTGCCTGCCTTTAGCCATAAAATAAAATAAAAAAAAAATGCTCTTCAGGCTTCATAGAAACCAAATCACATAGCAACAGATCACCAAGGTTTTCATGAGCCTTAGTGCTTTCAATATGTGCTCTCTACTGAGTTTATTTTATAGGTATTTACATAGACTATTTTAATACATGGCTTAAAAGGCTTCAGAATTATTATCTAGTTTCCAGGATAAAAATAACGCATAATGAACTCTGAGAATTTAGTCATATACATTTTTGTGTTTCACAGATTCTTTTTCCTACGCAAAATTCCTAAGTGACTCCTATACTCTTTTCATTCCTATGGCACTGAATACAAGGGAAATTTGGGATCCCAGAATCAATGCTTGCTTAGCTGCCAGACTAGAAAACAGGAATGAAAGTTTTACCTGTAATAAAGAATATATGACCTGTATTTAGATTAATTCAGTATTCAATATAGACCACACCAAGACAGCTTGAAAGCTGCAAAAAAAGCAGGAAGAAGGCTTGAATGACAAAAATTGAGAAATAAAGTTGGCACTGTGGTAGATACGACAGAACCTCTATCTGGACAACAGATACTGAATTTACATAGCAACTGGGAACTATATAGAAGAAAAGATAAGGGTATGAGAGTGGAGATAAAAAAAGAAAGGTGGTCCTGTTCGATTAACAGTAAGAACCCACTCAGAAGCTGAGAAAGAGAACAGGGACCCAGACTCCACTGCAGTTATAAACAATATTTAAATAACTTCGCTTAATTGTAGCTTTGCATATTTAAACTCTTCATAAAGTTATAAGAAAATCATACACCTAGTTACTGGTGACCTGGTGTCACAGTATTTACTCTGTTGGCTACCACTTTAAGATAGAATAGTGATATATTCTCATTGTGAAAATGTACTTGCATAGCTATTTTAAGATATCAGTTGTTATCTGAACTAGTAAAGTGAGTGGTGAGTGTACTGAAAGTGTTCCCTTAATCAGCTTGTCTGCTTATTAGGTGGTAAGTTAACTCCCAATTAGACAGTCAGGGCTGGCCCGCTTGGTGATTGGTAAGCTTTCGCACAACTGACTCCCCAGGTTACTGAGGGGGAACAGCACTTGATCGATGTGTATCAAAAGTTAGCACAAATCCTCTGGCAGTGTTTAAGCATCTATGGGAAGTAGATTATGTGTAATCATAGGGAAGGCCACACAATATAAAGGTGATTAAAAATCACACCTAAAATCCCATGAAATAATCTGAACTAATGAGCTGGAGGCAAAATTGAGAGGAAATTGTAGCTGGTCAAGGAACTAATGCAAGGTGTGTCCATATCTTACATACTTCTTGCAGAACTTGTTAGCCCATCTTTAGTCCCTCTAGAACTAAAAGTACAAAATGCAGTAAGGATTACTTAGTATGTGAGATGCATTCTCTTTGAAGACACAACTGATATTAGAATTGTGGATCTTGCAAAAGAGATAAAGAGTAGAGCTGATCTAATCAAGAATGACATGTAAAAGATGAGTTGGAAATGATCATTCTGAATTTCTGATAACTGCAGAACTAGGGATATGATGTGGAATTTTTAGTTAGAATGCTTAGAAACATTTTCCACAGTACCTACAACTAAATTATAACATTTACTTTCCAAAGAAGCAAAAAAATACCCCTGAGTTCAGTGGAGAATTAAACAAATTGCTGAAAGATCAGTCTACAAATAACTATTACACATTATCATTCAGATGAAACTTTGGGTTCATGAAGTTCCTACATCACTGATTACAGAAAGCAGGGAGAGGGAAACAAGTCATTTAATACTTGCCCTGCTCCTTTTACCCTTTCCCTAACCATCTGTTTTAAGCTGCTGCTGGAGATGGTATACTTGGCTAGGTGGGCCTTCAGCCTCATCTAGTACAGCTGTTCTTACATTCTTTTGTATTTATATACATGGTTGGTGTTGAATAATGAGTAACAAGGGGACAAATATGTGGTAGAACGGGCAGATGTCCAGATTCAAACTGAATGTTCATGAACTGTTACCAGAATCATAGTTTCTAAGGCCTGTGAGACTATTGTATGGAGTTAGGAAACTCACACCACTTTTTCACAAAATCTGTATTGCTGTTATAAACCAATAAATTATGATGATGATGTGTAAGAATATCTTTCCATGGCATGAGAGATGTTTGAGTTTAATTATTCATGCAACATTTTTTTGCTTTCAATATTTGACTGCATAACGGTTTAAAAAAAAAAAAAGGTTTTGTTTATTTTGTGGGCCAATTTAATGTTGAGTAATTAAATCATTCTATACTAATGTCTAAGAAGAATATTTTCTAATATGATTTTATAGGCCAAAAAATACTGTATTATATTTTTTCTTTCATGAGTAATGCATTGAAGTAAAAGAAGAAGCAATTTCTTATATTAGTATCAGTGATTCCCTTTTTATATTCAGAATCCATACATCTGGATATGTAGGATAATGCACTTTGATGGGCTACATTTGTTTGAACCTGACTTTGAACTATTTTGTGCTAGGCTGTAGCAGAACATTTGTCTAGGACAAGGCATAGAACCTTCACAGAATCCTTTCCTGAGGTTGGAAAGGACCTCTGGAGGCCATCTGATCCAACCCCCACTACGCAATCAGAGCCACCTACAGCCAGGTGCCCAAGACCATGTCCAGACAGCTTTTCAATATCTCCAAGGATGGAGACTCCATACCTTCCTGGAAAATCTGTGCCAGGTTTCACTCTCACAGTGAAAGTGTTTCCTGATGTTCAGACAGAACCCCCTGTGTTTCATTTTGTGCCCATTGTTTCTGATCCTGTCACTGGGCACCACTGAAAAAAGCCTGCCTCCATCTTCTTTGCATCCTCCCTTCAGGTACTTGTGGACATTAATAGTGTTCCCCTGAGCCTTCTCTTTTCCAGGGTGAACAGTTCCAGTTCTCTCTGCTTTTACTCATATGTGAGCTGCTCTTGTCCCTTCATCATCCATGTGGCCCTTCATTGGACTTTTGCCAGTATTTTCATGTCTGTTCTGTACTGAGGAGCCCAGAACTGGACACAACACTCCAGGTATCTCCTCACCTGAATAAAGGGAAAGGATCACTTCCCTCAGCCTGCTGGCAATCCTTTGGCTAATGCAGCCCAGGATACTATTATGCTTCTTTGCAGCAAGGCACATTGCTGGATAATGTCCAATCTGATGTCCGTGAAGACACACAGGTTATTTTCTGTCATGTCACTTTCTAGTTGGTCATCCCCCAGCATGTGCTGGTGTCTACAATTGTTCTTCCCCAGCTGCTGGACTTTGCACTTCCACTTGTTGAACTTCATGAGGTTCTTCTCAGCCCATTTCTCCAGGCTGTAGAGGTCCCTCTGGATGGCAGCATGACCTTCTGGTGTATCAACCACTTCCCCCAGTTTTGTTTTACCAGCAAACTTGCTGAGTTTTACTTTGCCCCATTGTTCATGTCATTAAAGAATAAGCAAAACAGGACTGGAGCCAGTATTGATCCCTAGGGTACACTACTAGTCACTGACCTCCAACTAAAATTCCCATCACTAATCACTACTACCCTCTGGGCCCAGCCGTTCAGCCAATTTTCAGTCCACCTCACTGTTTGCTCATCCAGCCCATACACCATCAGCTTCTCTATGAGGGTCTTATGGGAGACAGTGTCAGAGACCTTACTGAAATCCAGGTAGAAAATATTCACTGTTGTCCCCTCATATACCAAGCCAGCCAAACCTTAGTTTTGCTGCTCTGTTCAGCTGACACTATACGCTGCATTCCTTCACCGCAGTACAGCTCTGAGTACTACCATAGTCTCTCCAACTCATGGTGAATTCCAGTAAAAACAGTTAACATTAAAACCATCATTTCTTACTTATCTAAGAATCTTCTAATCGCAATTTAGAAGTTATCCTTATGCCTACTGACACTTCTTGTCGATTAAATTTCTTTTTTTTTTTCTTCTGTCTTGCTTTCCACATCCTCAGATATATTTCTTCTGACTGGCTTTTTTTTACTTCTCACTGAATTAAATAAATAATCAAACAAATACATACATTTATATATTAGAGACAGAAATCAGAATCACCGTATCATTTAGGTTGGAAGGGACCTCTTAATGTCTTCTAGTCCAACTACCCCCTGTTCAAAGCAAGAGCAGGTAGAGCAGGTTGTCTGGCACCATGTCCAATTGGGTTTTCTACTATTGCCAAGGCTGGAGGCACTATGACCTCTTTAGGCACTGTTTGACCACCCGCACAATAAAAAAAGTGTTTTATCATATTTAGATGGAATTTTGTGTGTTAGAATTTGTGTCCATTGCCTGTATCTTGTCAGTAAACACCAACTGGAACAATCTGGCTCCCTTGTCTTCATTCCCTCTGTTCAGGTATTTATATACATTGTTGAGATTTCCCTGAACCTCCTCCAGGCTGAAGAGTCCCAGCTCTTTTAGCCTTCTCTCATATGAAAGATGCTCCTATCCCTGCAACAGTTTTGCTGGAGCATTAGTTGGTCCATTAAATTTATGTACTTCTTCTAGTGGGAGCCCAGAACTGAACACAGCCCCTCAGGTGAAGCCTCACTAGTACTGAACAAAGCGGAAGGATCACCTCCCTCAAACTGCTGCCAGCACTCCTAATGCAGCCCAGGATGTTGTTGGCATTCTTTGCTGTGAGGGTGCATTGCTCGTTATAAGGTTATTGTCCGCTGGAACCCGAAGGTCCTTCTTGGCAAAGCCGCTTTCCAGACAGTTGCCCTCCCGCATATACTGGTGCGTTGGTATGCTGGGTTGACTCTGGCTGGAGGCCAGGTGCCCCCCAAAGCTGCTCTGTCACTGCCCTCCTCAGCTGTACAGGGAAGAGAAAAACAATGAAAGGCTCGTAGGTCGAGATAAGGACAGGGAGAGATCATTCATCAGTTACCCTCATGGGCAAAACAGATTCAGCTTGGGAAAAATTAATTTATTACCGTTAAAATCAGAGTGGGATAATGAGAAATAAACCCAAATCTTAAAAACAACTTTGACCCACCCTTCCCATCTCCCTAGGCTCAACTTTACTCTGGAATTCTCTACCTCCTCCCCACCAGCAACACAGGGAGATGGGGAATGGGGGTTCTGGTCAGTTTCTGTAGCTCCTTCCTCCTCAGAGGGAGGACTTCTCACACTCTTCCCCCACTCCAACATGGGACTTCTCCAACATGAATCCTTCCCATGGGCTGCAGTTCTTCCCAAACTGCTCCAGCGTGAGTCCCTTCACAGGGTGCAGACCTTCAGGAACAAACTGCTCCAGCATGGGTACCTCATGGAGTCACAAATTCTGCCAGTAAACTCATTCCAGCCTGGGCTCCTCTCTCCATGTGGCCACAGGTCCTGCCAGTAGCCTGCTGCAGTGTGAGCCTGCCTTTGGGTCACAGCCTCCTTCAGGCAGCCATGTGCTCCGGTGTAGGATCCTCCATGGGTTGCAAGTGGATATCTGCTCCACCATCAACCTCCATAGGCTGCAGGGGGACAGCCTGCCTCATTGTGGTCTTCTCCACGTGTTACAGGAGTCTCTGCTCCAGCACCTAGAGCACCTCCTCCCCTTCCTTCCCTGACCTTGGTGTCACATATTCTCATTCCTCTCTTCTGACTGCAGCTGCTGTTCCCCAGCATGTTTTTCCCCCTTACCTGTGTTATCCCAGAAGCACCACCACCATTGCTGGTGGGCTTGGCCTTGGCCAGCAGTGGGTTCATCTTGGAGCTGGCTGGCACTGGCTCTATTGGACACAGGGGAAGCTTCCAGCAGCTTCTCACAGAAGGCATTCCTCTAGCCCCGCCGCTACCAAAACATTGCCACACAAACCCAGTACAATGGGGTTGTTCTTCCCCAGGTGGAGGACTTGACATTTACCCTTGTTGAAATTCACAAGGCTCCTCTCCAACCTGTTTCAGTCCCTCTGAATAGCAGTATAACCATCTGGTCCTCTCAGTTTTGTATCATATTTGTATCAGCTTGCTGAGACTTTAATCCATCCCATCATTCAAGTCATTAATGAAGATGTTGAAGACTCTTGGACCCAGGGTTGACCCCTGGTGTATACTTTCAGCAGCTACCTCTAACGGGACTTTGTGTCACTGATCACAGCCCTCTGGGCCCAGTCATTCATTTAGTTCTTGATCTATCTCACTGTCTACTTATCTAAACCCTACTTGGTCAGTTTGACTATGATGATTTTATGCAAAACAGTGTCAAAGGCTTTTCTGAAATCAAGGTAAACAATACCTGCTGCTCTGCTCTCAACCACCAAGCTATTCAAGTCATTGCAGAAGTCTATCCAGTTGGTCAAGCATGATTTTTTTTGCCTTCATAAATCCATGCTATTTACTCCCAGTTATCTCCTTGGCCTTCATGTGTTTGGAAAACGTTTCCAAGAGTTTTTTCTCCATCATCTTCCCAGGAACTGAGTTGAGGCTCACTGGCCTGTAGTTCCCCAAATCTTCCTTCTGTCTAAGAGTATAGGAGTGATATTTGTTTTCTTCTAGTCTTCAGAGATCTCTCCCTGTCACTGCGATCATTCAGAGGTAAACAAGAGTAGCCTTGTGGTGACATTCACTAGCTCCCATTAGGCCCCATTGACTTAAGTACATCCAATCTGTTTAAGGGTTCACTGACTTGGCCATCCTCAACCTTGGTCAACAATAAATTTTCATATTCTCTGCAGTAGAAACAGTACAGATAAATCTGTATGACCATGTAATAACGTGTACCACTCATTTCTCCTAACCAATGCAGATGGATCCTATTGCTATTTTTTTGTCATGTGACAGGAGAACATTTGAGTTCTTTTCATTATAATGAACTATCCGAAGGCAATAAATATTCTGTACCTTTCTTAGCAGAATTACTTCTCTTTTCTTCTGCCTAAGAATGCCCATGCCTAAATTAGCACCCTTGGAATTCCAAGAGCTATCTGAATATTATCTAAATGTAAAGTGTTGTAAAGAAGCTGAAGTAAAACATTTATGAAGCAGAAAATCAAATATCTTACATAGTATCAGAAAGTGACTGAGATGAGAATCAGCCTAGAGATGAAAAGAACATTAGGGAAGAACAATCAGGCTCTGAAACAAGTGCTGCATTCAGAGTCAAAACCTATTTCTATTCCATAGCCAAGAGCCTCTGAATACATCTGGTACCCAACATCTGACCTGCTATGATTCTGACCAAGTAGCTGTCACAAAGAAATCAATCTTTCTTTATTAGTGAGAGGTGTGGCAGGTGTTTAATTCACTACACTTCTCTAATCAGTGACTGGAAAACAGTTTTTTCTCATAATTAGGATTTGATGTTTTCAGTTATGATCAAAGCTCCTTTATTTGTATTCCTTGCTTGAGAGAGTTAGTGTGTTACTTCTGAATGCATTTTCAGGAAAAAAAAAAAAAAAGAAAAAGAAAAAAAAAGAAGCATTTGGTAACTAAATTGGTATTTCTAACTACAGTATGACTGCTGTCTCACACTCAGATGAAGTGGCTATCACTGAATTCTGGATTTTTTTGGTAGAATGAGTGATTGTCTTCGATGCTTAATAAATTCAGAAACTTCTAAAGCAAACATAATAAAAAAAATCTTTCCATTGCCAGGAATAAAAACACTGTCATATTATAATATGGTACAATTGCCTTGTAAAAACTACAACTATCTTCCAAGATTTCAGTGTCTCACATACTAACTAAAATTTATAGTCTTGTGTGGAAAAGATAAAATTACACATCATTTTTGAACTTTGCTTATTGTATTTTGAATCAAAGCTGCCTACTGCTATACTGAATGCCCTACTGACTACTATGCAGTTCAGCTTCATGTGCATTCCTTTGAAAGTCAAAAGGCATGAGGTAGATTCTGTGATGATCATACATCAACTGGAAAAACAGGAATTATTTTTCAAACATACAATCTTTATTTCTATTCAGGATGAACAAGGCAAAAAAGAAAGCATCTTGATTTTTGCATTCGACATTCCACACAAAACAGCAACTTTCCAGTATAAACTAAGCAGATAGTCTCTTTAAGACCAGAAGGTATTTCAAATACTAAAATTGAAATTTTAATGTGATACTTTCACCACTGGAAGATTCAAATTAAAGTCCTCCTCGGTGTTTAATGGGAGCATTAAACCCTATGAGGCCTGAGATCTTTTAGAAATTTGTCTCTGAATCTTAGCTTGTCATTTTTCTGAGAAGAATCTCACTTAAGAGGGATTCATTTGGACTTGATTTATAAGGTGATGTGATGACAGAGGCTTGACAGAAAGATGAGTTAAGAAGTTAAGCCATTAGTCTCAAATTTCATCCTTGTCACTCCCTGTTCTAAAGAGCAGCTTTCACTTTCTAAAACGTACTTTTTGCAGAATAATTCCATTTAGCTTTTCTTTAGTTTGTCATTTCAAAGACAAGACATTAAAATATTAACCTCTGACCAGATCTCTCTCTGCTGTGACCTCTATACTCTGTCACTCTGTCTCTTTCAGACCTATCTATATCTGTATCTCATACTTACACATGCTTTATGATAAACCCCAGAAAAGAGACTGCTAAGAGAAAAAGCAAAAGATAGTGTCCCTGAAAAAGCCTACCTCAACTGAAGAAAATTGCTGCAACATAAGGGGAGTAAGTCTGTGAGCATTTGGAATCCATTCTTAACACATATTAACAGCTAATCCTCAATGGGTGTTTACAGATCTCTTAATCTCTATAGAGGGATTTTCCTTTCCTACTTGCCCACAATAGGAGAGGTTTAGGAGTTTAAAGACTGGGATGTACTAATAATTGTTTGACCTTACTTTCCCTTTAGCAATTACATGCTCTTTTTGTTTAACTTTTACACGTCATATATGAGCCGTGTAAATTTCATCTTTTTTTCAGAAATTTATTGTAGCGGAAAAATGTTATGACTTTAATATTGAGAGGGTAGCTGCTTCACTCTATATTTAGAGATACATGTAAAAATACCTAGATTTTCCAGAGGTCTCTATCATCAGCATTCCCTTATTGACTCATGATTATGTGCTTAATATCCTGGCATGGAGGGAGTCAACACCTCTAAGGGTAGGTATACATAAAACGTTTTTAGATATCAGGCAAATTAGATAAGATACAAGATTACAAAATGCAAAATCATAAACCTCAGAATACAAAGGATAAAATCATGCAACAATATTAAAAAACTTTAAATGCAAACTCTCCTTTATACAGATGTTGCCAGTTTTATAAAATTGAAATATTTGTAAAAGCCCATGTAAACAGTAAAAGAAAGAAATGAAATTGTCTTTAGGTCAGGTCTTCACCCATTCTGTTTCTGATACATCAGTCACAAAGACACAAAGGAGAAAGCACAGTCCTATCAGTAAGGGACTAATCAAGCATTTCTTTGTCCTCTCTGGCGTGAGAATGATGTTATTTTGCCATGTCACATTCTCTTGTCCTGATGCCTCTGCTAACCTCTCTCCTTGACTGTCTCTCTCTGACTCCTGGAAGGAAGTTTGCCTAACTGCAGACCAAAATCCTCTCACATGAGGATGGGCCACATTGAGCTGGCAACGTTTGCTATGTGAAAATGGTTTAAGTTTTGAAGGTTTCAGGAGATATTTAGCCTCAGGTGGTTTATTATGAGACTTGACAGGTTTCCCTTGGTATGTCCCCCAGCTACCTTAACCACTACTGACAGTACCTCTGATAGATCTGCTTCTCATGCTGCAGAATAAGCATTTATTTGCTCCAAATACCTCTCTTTTCTGCTACTTTTTTTTTTCTCCCCAAAATCATACTCAGATGCTCATCCTTACAACTTCTGACCATCATAGCTTTTCCAGATAGGGTAATGCCTGTACACCAAAGTCTTCTGAAGGTTTCTCCAAAACCACAGAGGTCTCTCATAACTGGGCCAAAGTAGTTGTGGTTCATGATATACTGAACAGAGGCATAGGCCCCAAAAGTTTAAAAAACCCCACAGAGCTTTGCTTTCAGCCACTGTTTGAGAAGTCTTGGGAACTGCTGTGCTTGGCTATGGTTGGAACCAGCTGCGCTGGCTTGAAAATGTACTGCTTGCATGTCCTAGGGGCTTTAGCATCTGAAGTTCTCATTCCAGTCACTCTCAAAGTTTTCCAGTCACTCTCAAAGTTTTCCTCTCACTCTCAGCTTTTTGTCCAGATATTGCTGGACAAACTATGGAATGTATACTTTTAGTCACAGCTAGGGAATTGTTTATGCAGAATTCCAGCATCCCCCACAGGCATGACTTTGCACAACACAACCTGAGGGTAGGTTACCTGAGTAACCTAGAACGTTACCTAAGACCAAGTGGGTCTAGGCAGCAGGACATCCAATTCAGACTGATCTCTACAATCTCTGATTTTAGTTTTCAACCTAATTTTCTTTTGACTTCTCATCATGCACCTGGCATCAAGTATTAAAAAAAAAAACAAACAAAAAACAAAACAAAGACAACCAAAGAAACACCTCCCCAAACAAAACAAAAGGGATTTAGTATACGATACCTCTATGGCTCATAGAACTCAAGATCTGTCAGAAAATGCACACTGCTTGATTCACACCCTCTTCCCCATTCCCCATGCAGCTGATTAAATTAATCTCAAAATAATACCTTTTTTTATACTCCATATCCATTATCCTGCCATCTTATGTAGCATTTGAGAAAGCATTAAACCTAGTCCTGCCTAAAACAGAGCAAAGTTCAACAGCCCAAGTAGGTCACGTGAAAAACCAATGTTCAACAGGGCCTACATAGGAAGGTTGCATGAAGGTTCTCTTTGGTCTGTTTCCTCTGTCTCTGCACAGGAATGGAGGATGTCAATGTTTACCTATCAAGAGTGGTATTCCTTACTTTCCTACAGACTCCTGTATTTTTAAACTTTGAAATACATCTTGAAATGTGGTCTTTAGATTCTATGTCTTAGTTCCTCCTGTGCAAACTGGGATGAGGATATGTTCATCGATCAATACTATGAAGATTCGGAGGTGTTAAGACATTGTGATAATGGAGCCATTGACGATTTTCCTATCACCAACTGTTATTTTGACCTTGTAGAAGAGGCAGGAATGCCACACTGGGTTGGTGGTATAGAATAGTTTATTAATAATAGATTTTTGTCCCATATTCTCATTTCCTCTGAAAGGCTTCCACTCAGATCTAAAAAACTCCTTCAAGTTGCTGTCTTTCTTCTTGATGTATTAACAAGATTGGATCTTGAAGAATACAAAAAAAAAAAAAGCACCACTCCATTTGAATTTTTAAATGAATTCACTTTGACTGATTTTGAATCCCTGCGGTGTGTGCTTTCCACGTGTATTTTAGCAAATAGGTTAACAGGAAGACATATACAGTAAAATAGCTAATTTTCAGGAACAGTTTTAGAATATATACAGAAATTCACAAATTCACAATTGTTCAGACAGGAAGCAATCCTACATTGACTATAAATATTATGCTTATCCAGTAGGGGAACAGAATAGGTATGACATGAAATACTGAGATGATCTGTTAGACCTGGAGCACTTCACAAAACATACTGTTGGTTTTGAAAAGTTGACAAAATATTATATGAGATACAATTTACTGCTTCTGGAATAAAAGTGTACATCATTTTTTATACTTCTTAGCTGCAAGACCCCAACTATCAAGGTGGTGTCAATGGCTCTTACATCTATTTTAAGGCCTCTCTGCAATTCAGAATCATAGAAAATGACAACAGTACAAATGAGATTTGGATAACAGCATACAAAGCTTAAGTGAGTTCCTGAATCCTTGAAAGGGCTCAGGTGTGTTATACACTGAGAATGTGTAAAATATACATGTATGACCCAATAAGACCTGCATGCAAAATTATTTCTAGTTTATTCAAAATGCATACTATTCAGTTTTTGCTTATTCCAAGTGTGTTTAGTAAACAAGAGTCACTTGTGAATGATACGTTCTAAAATCAAATTTAAGGGTAAACTTAATTATGTCCACAGATGGTGAAGCATAATTGATGACAGTATGTCAATGTAAACTGGAACTAGCTGTGTCTAAAAACATATCATCACTATCAACAACAGAACAACATTATGAATATTTTAAATGACTTCTTTATAAAAAGGATGTGCTGGCTAATTGTGATTGCCTCCATACATGGCCCAGTGTATGTCAACTATTTTTCTTTATGTAAGCTTCTTTTTAATTTGGTACTACACATCCTGCTTTTATTATTATTGCAAAGAATCAACAAGGGAAATATTTTGTTAGCAAAAGGGAAATATATTGACTACACTTTTCATGAAACAATAATTGGGGCACTGCCACCTGAATTTCATGGGAATTAAACAAGAAAAATAAAGAACATAACCTTCTTTCTGTGTGATTTACCATCACTAACAGCGAAATTCTTTGTTATTATTTCATTTGATAGCAGCCACTTTCCATTTACATAAGACAGAGTGAATGTAACAGTAGAAGAGCACAGACATCTCCAAAGGGAAGGCAGAACATTTGTTCATTATATGACCACAGCTCTTACAGATGAAATTGCATTTCAGTGGGCTGAACATTATGTATGATTACCAGGCTTCCACATTTCCAAAGAAAAACTCTCCCTATGTTGCTCATTTAATATAAAGCTGTGAAACTTGGAAAGCTTTATTACTATTTGGTTTTGTTTTCTTTCTTTTAAATATAGATTTCTTTTCTAATGATAAGTGTACTTTAGCATTTGATAGAAGACTGAGCACTCACTCTCAGGTAGCCTTCTGTATGACGAGTTGGGGTGTGAGCATGGCCAGGGTACTTATCAGGAAATTTTAACGTCATCCTACTCTAGCTCTCCAGGAATAGCACTAGGGTGTTAAATATTCTTAATCTCAGATTACTCTTGTCTGTTCAGGAGATGCTTGTGAAAAGCAAGTAGCAATTTACCATATTTATATAAACTGCCTTCTAATTCAGAGAAATCGGAGGGAAAATGGAATCTGCTCCCATAAATCTTTACAAATCTTATGTTTCTTGTTCACATCCTCTCATATAAATAACTGAACAAAGCAGTGATTTGCTCTGTGAGGAGTCCACATAAGGAAAGTCCATAATAGTGGTATAGACTGGAAAATATGAACTATGAGAAACCAACAAGGATATACTCTTATCTTTGAAAACCTATCTATATCCATCACTTCTCCCAAGGCCAACTTTGAACTGGACCTGTTGCCGATACAAAAGATGTTTGTTAGTATTAACATGTCAGTGCTTTGGTGCTATGAAGCTCTGAAGCAGCTGGTGCTGTTCCCAGGTGGACAGTACAGTACATGATAGGGAACATGTTACTGTGGAAGTGTTGTTTGTAAGCTGCCACTGCCCTTGCAAGTCGTTAAAAAGAGCTGATTACCATAGTAGCATCCCTGCACCCCTGCAGGTTCCATTTGCTGGGGCCTTATCTTCCATGAGAATGAAACAGGAAAAATTTGGTGGATTCTCTGGCATACAGCAAGGTTTCCATAATGGCCTCCTCCAAGTGCAGAAGACACAGTGGGATTAGTCTGTGTTGTTAATGTATAAATGTACTTAGGGAAATAATGTTCTAATTTAAATAGACTTTATGCATTTTTATTATTAATAGTATGCTTTTACTTATGTTATATTTGTTTCCTGCCAGAGGAAAATTTAGATTTTATGAAGCAATTACAGGAAACACTCAGGTAGAAATAGGTTAACAACGAAGTGGAACAAGTTTACAACTCTGAATACTTATATCATTAAAAAAAAAAAAAAAAGAGGAAAAGAATAACACTTATGCCATGAAAGTATGAGAACTCTGTAAAAACCATTGTAGAAAACATTCCAATACAAGAAGAAATTCAATAGGCTAGTGCAATTTCCTCTGAAGAAAGCATGTCCAATGGATCCTATAGCTATTCAAGCATATCCCTGAAACTTCTGTGAATATAAGTTTATGCATCCTTGTTTAAATGGATTTTTTTTTTCTAGGCTGCAAAATAGCAGCAGATCAAAGCAGCTATCTCATGTGTTCTATTTCTGTTATGCTATGACTATATCAGCTGTGATTAAAAAAACAAAAAATAAAATTTAATTTAACATCCATTATGAAATCTATGTTTAAAACAAAGACACCACTATATAAAATATCTAAGTCCACTTTTATTACCTACATTCCCCCTTTGAAGGGTGCTATGGTTTTATATTAACCTATGTCAGAAGTAGAGCCATAAGACTTGGTCTGAAGTTCAGATGAAAAGAAGTTTTCAAACGTTTATGGATGTACTGGGTTTATGCGTCAAGATGTTGGTAGCAGGGGAAACTACAGAGATGGCCTCTAGGAACTGCCTCCATGTCTAACACAGCTGACTCCAAAACGAACGTGCTTCTGGCCAAAGCTGAGCTGGTGGCACTTCTGTGATAACGTATTTAACTAAGACTAAAATGTGCCCAGCAACTGTGAGAGGGGAGTGAGAAAAATGTGAGACAAACAACTGCAGACACCAAGGGGAAGAAGGAGTAGGAAGGAGGTTCTCCAGGTACCAGAGCAGAGATTCCCCTGCAGCCCTTGATGAAGATCATGGTGATGCAGGTTGTCACCTTCTGGCCCACGGAAAACCACGGTGAAATAGATATCCACACTGCAGCTTGTGGAAGATCCCACACCAGAGTAGGTAGAGATACCCTGAAGGAAGCTGTAGACCATGGAGAACCCACAAAAGAGCAAGCTCCTGGCAGGACCTGTGACCAATGAAAAGAAGCCCATGCTGGAGCAACTTTTCTGGCAGGACCTGTGGCCCCGTGTGGAACCCATGCCGGAGCAGTCTGTTCCTGAAGAACTGCACCCAATGGAAAGTGCCCATGCTGGAGCAGTTCTTGAAGAGCTGAAGCCTGTGAGATGAGCCCACACTGGAGCAGTGGAAAAGTGTGAAGAAGGAGTGCCAGAGATGAAATGTTATGAAGCAATCACAGCCCCCATTTGCCATCTCCATTGTGCTTCTTGAGGAGAAGGACACAGATGAGTCAGGAACAGGAATGAATAAGTGAAGATGAGCTTGAGGAGAAGGGGGAGGGGAGGGGGAGGGGGAAAAGAGGTATTAGCATTTTCTTTGTTTTCTCACCATCCTACTATATTTTTAATTGGTGATAAACTACATTAACCTTCCCCANGCTGGAGCAGTTCTTGAAGAGCTGAAGCCTGTGAGATGAGCCCACACTGGAGCAGTGGAAAAGTGTGAAGAAGGAGTGCCAGAGATGAAATGTTATGAAGCAATCACAGCCCCCATTTGCCATCTCCATTGTGCTTCTTGAGGAGAAGGACACAGATGAGTCAGGAACAGGAATGAATAAGTGAAGATGAGCTTGAGGAGAAGGGGGAGGGGAGGGGGAGGGGGAAAAGAGGTATTAGCATTTTCTTTGTTTTCTCACCATCCTACTATATTTTTAATTGGTGATAAACTACATTAACCTTCCCCAAATCAAGCCTTTTTTTTTTTTTTTTCCTGTGATGGTAATGGGTAAATGATCAGCGTGTCTTTATCTCAGACCACAAGCTTTTCAATTTTATTTTCTCTCCCTGTCCTGTTGAGGAGGGGGATTTAGAGTGGATTTGTGGACATATGGCAGGCAGCCAAGTTTAACCTACCGTAATGGATCATCTTTTGAAAGCACTACCTCTTATCACAGAATCACAGAATCACAAGGGTTGGAAGGGACCTCGAAAGATCATCTAGTCCAACCCCCCTTGCCAAGGCAGGGCCACCTAGAGCACATCACTCAGGAACATGTCCAGTCGGGTTTTGAATGTCTCCATAGAAGGAGACTCCACAACCTCCCTGGGCAGCCTGTTCCAGTGCTCTGTCACCCTCACGGTGAAAAAGTTTTTCCTTACGTTAACCCGGAACCTCCTATGCTCCAATTTGCACCCGTTGCCCCTTGTCCTATCGCTTAGTGAGGTCGAGAAGAGCCTGGTTCCATCTTCCCGACACTCACCCTTAACATATTTATAAACATTGATGAGGTCACCCCTCATCCTCCTCTTCTCCAAGCTAAAGAGACCCAGCTCCCTCAGCCTTTCCCTAATAAGGGAGATATTCCACTCCCTTATGCAAAGTATATGATCTAAAAGTCTATTTGCTTCATTTTTACTTCCCTGTCTCGTTGCAAATTCATGTCATCATACATGTTGGGATTGGCTGAATTATCTTCTGGAGCTTCTTAGAACTCTTTACTGACTTTACAGGGCACCTATAGTGATGAGCTTAGACTAGACTGTCTTTCTAAATGATTGAAATTACAAGGAAAATTTGTTGAGTCTTGCAGATTCTTTGGAGAGTCAAATAGAATTGGTTTTAAATGAGTCCTGCCTCTTAGGGTAGTATTGGATATTTTTCTAAAAGGCTGTCTTCTGAAGGGTACAGTAGTGTTTTATTCTGTCAGATCTCTTATTTTGCCTAACAGCCACAGGTGCATGGATGATCAGAAAGCCTGAGATGGGAATTCAGCGAGGACTAGTTTAGTGAGGATCAATTCAAACAGAAGTTTAGGGAAGCGAATTTCATCCCCGTGTATGAGACATCACATCCAACATTCATGATAAGGATTTGCAGTAAGAAGTCCAGCTTGTTCTGTCTATCCTGAGTATTTCTGAATGTTCATTCAGCAACTTGAGCTCACCTGGGAAAGGGAGCATTATCTTTACTACTGACATCCAATAAGTTAAGCACTCTGTACTTTGTGTGCTTCAGGCAAGGCGTGGGGGACAATGTGGCCCACTGGAGGTAGTATAGGGTTAGTCCAGCTCTCTTAAAGGTTTGATCTGTGTCTTGCAACATGTTTAACACTATCAGTTTCTCAGTAAGAAAATTCTTTGAAAAAGATAGTTATATTTTTTTCTCTTCCCAAGAATGATATAAGGATATATCACTTTTAATTTTCAAAGCATTTGGAAATTAAAAATCTATACTTTGTGGATAGACGTATGACTGCTAAAACTATTAGTAGTATATCATTCCTTTATTATTAATTCATTCCTAGAAATCTGGATTCTGCTAAGATCTCACACATCTACTATAGTAGGCAATCATCTGCTCTGAGGTGAGTGACAAGATACTGGGAGAAATTTTCACTACTAGATTCTCATACCTAGCTAAACTCAAATTGTTCTATCTAAAAATTTGGGGTAAATTTAAGCAAGTTGAAGCTGAAAAGAATAAGTGTACCAAGAAGGTTCTTGAAAAATGGTTAGTTGTGACACTGTGGAAAAAAAGAGTTACTGGCAATGTGGGAATGTAAACAGATAGATCTTTAAAAAATCTCCAAAAATTAATGAATTTTCTACAATTCTATTGCATGATTTTTAAAAATTGCAGGTTCTGAAGTACACTTTTTTTTTATCTTTGGCATCTGAGTTTGCCACATCTCTTTTAGAAATGCCATTGACTTTGGCAGTCCTGCTTCATTTACAAGCCATTATGTAACACCTAGGTTTTGACAAAGCGTCATTTCATGCTTTTTGAGATAACTGGAGCAACTGGCAAAGAAAAGGGAGAAAGTATTCTATCATCATAAGTGATGCATACATTCTATTCCACAAGCACAGAGAAAGCAAAAAATAAAAGAAGTTAATGTTTCTTTTCCTAGTCTGATAATTTAAAGTCAACTGTACTAGAATATTGTAACTGAAGTTTACCACTGAAATGCTGAGTTGATTGCAAAATTTTGCAAATTAACAGAAGTTTTCAACCACATGATTTTTCCTCTGTTTTGTGGACCTTGGATCTATAAGTCTGGAAATTGTCACTTACTAGGATAGCTTTGTTAGAAGAACATTACGTTTATACTATTAATTTCTACCCTAGACAAATCCTTTAGAAATTTACTGAGGAAACAATTCAGCATTCCTGTTAATTAAACTATAGGGTTTATTTTAAGCAAATTTCTTATATCTAGTCAAAGATACGACAAAAATTGCACACTTTCTCTTGTGTGATCTGGAGTCAGCTTACTTGCATGCATCCAGAGGGAAATGGCCAGTATTATAAGCAATTGTCCTGTCCAATCTTCTCTGGCAGATGCATTCTGTTTTTCTGGTTCATCTATTACTGTTCTATTCTGGGTTCATGTCTGCCTTTAATGTTCAATGCAAAAGCTAATTATTGTGCTAAGCAGCTTTTCTAAAGGCTTTGCTTTTGCATCTTTGATGCTTCATGAACAGAATGGCAAATTAAAACACAGATAAGTGATCCAAAATTGAAAACAATTGTTCTACTTATCATTTAATAATAAACACAAGGCTTTTTTTAAGAGAACATATATATTCAAAGACATTTGCAAGTCTGCTATTCTACAACTCATGCATTACCTCCTCACAGATTTTTTTTTGCAGTAATAGCTACATAATGAGTCTGTTTAAGATACATCTTACTAAATGGTTCTAATCTATATAGGTTCTCATACCACACTCATCACCATAGTATCTGAGTCCCTTCCAGTAGTGCATTAAGCAATGTGACTAAACATCTGTCGCATATTTTGTTCTCTCATCATTTCCCCGGGGGGAGAACTATGTGCAGTGGAGTGTTTTGTTTTGATTTTATTTATTTTTTAAGCAGTCCATGACTTGGGGGTTATTTAGTCCACAGAGGGTCACACAGATGAAGTAAAGATTATTGTGAATCACAGAATGGTTGCAGTAAAATGTTAACAGGGATGAAACACCTACCTTAACCTGAGGTGTTGAAATGAATGGTTCAAATTTTTCACCTGTAAATACCCAAAAACTTCTTCCTGCAACTTCATCTTAAGAAATTATAAAATATTTTACTCCTGTCGGGTGAGTGAAACCTAATCTTTTAGACTAAGCAAACCACAGTATACACCTGAAGCTTTTGTATTTCACATATGAAAGCTGATCTAGATGTTTTACCTGTGTCTGGTCTAAAAATAATTTGCAATTAACTTAAGCAGCTAGCTTGGATTATACTGCAAAGGTAGGGACCTAAGTCAGAATCATGCTGACAGAGTGTTTGATGTTCCTTCCCATTCACGACCACATTTAAACTTAACTATTGGTTTTCTCATTTGAAGACAATAAAAGTAAAGCAGATGCCTGCAAGTAAGCATGTGTTTAAGTACTCTCTTGTTTCCATGAATCAGGGCATAAAGACAGTAAAAGACCTATTTACATCCTTTATCCCATTTCTCAGTCCATGTGCAGTTCACATATGCTTCCCTCATGGCAGATTTGATAGGATTTTTTTTCTTTTCCAGTTGTTTGAAGTGTTTCAAAGTAAGGTTCAGTTACTTCTTCACAGCACAATTGCATAGCTTAGCTGATCTTAGTTAGCTGGCTGTTCCCTCTGAGTTCACTCTTACTCTTCTTGGGCCCTTCTTAGTTTTCTTTTGTGATAAAGCAAAAGTTCTTAAGATGATACATTATTTTTCCATTCCAGGTGGAGAGGAAAGTTTAAAGTGAGGAGGCACTTGGATGCAAAATTTAGAAGGCTAAGTTCTTGATAGTCAGTCAGTGTTACCAGAGGGAAGGTGGGTCAGGAGTTACCTTCAGTGCTGTGTATTTCCAAGGTCTAAGCAGCAAATCAAGGAATGTGAGTCCATTCTTAGTGAGAATGAGTAAGAATTTCTCAGAACAGTCTTCTCAATCTGTTTACCTCTTCATTTTGAATGATAGAAGCATTCTTTGGCTCATGTATGTCACTTGTTTCTGAAAAAAAGAAAATTAAATAGTTTATTCCCTCTCTTTCCCTTGGCTAACCTGAAACATCATTTGCAGATGGCTTTCTCACTGCCATGTTTCCTGTTTAAGTGTTCTGGAATCAAACATCTGACTCTTAAGTGCTATTGTGCCTTTGTGCTTTCTAAATGATAGAAGAGCAGAACAAAGGGCAGAGAAGGCTTTCAACTCGATGTTTATTTGAAAAGATACTTGGCAAATTTCTGGACATGCATATAACAAATTAGAAGAGTGAAGAAAATAGAGTCTTTTGAATTTAATGATTATTTAAGATGTGCTCCATTGTACATACTAATAAAGCATCATTGTTTGTATTAGTTTAAGTAAAATTTATGGCATCGCTGATGATATTTATCAGCATGATACTGCTATGGAAATTTAGCTAATAAGAAAAATAATGAACCCCTGTGCAGTTTCAAATTACTTAGTAGAAAGAATGCATTGTAAAATTTCAAATTTGTTTTCAAAGTAAGATAATGTAAAATGTACAAAATCTTTTTTATACTAATTCACATTTATATGCTTTAGCCATGTGTATTGGAAAGTCCAAATTCATTAATACATAACTTAAAGAGGAAGAAAAGCACATAAAATTATAATTAATTTAAAGCTATTAATCAAAATAAACAGGGTAATTACAGATATCAACAAAAGCCATCAAGCACTGAAGTTTGGATACCTAAGGAATCCAGGAGTGGATTAGACATGTTCAAGGAGATGTCCACTTATTTATTTTTACTTGTCAAAACTGAGAGAATTGCCACTATTTTTTACCGCAAGTGTAAATGTAAATTTCAAATTAAATCCAGTTCAATTAAAGCTATCCAGAATTCCACTGCGATATAATGTGAAGTGTTTAAAAAAAGATGGAGTTGGAGTATCCCATAAGCATCAAAGGAAACTGTCAGCTTGCCAAGATGAAGGCCTATAAGTGGACGAAAGCTTCGAGAAAATGAGAGGGAATTCTGCCAAACACAGTCAGATGTGCTATATACATGTGAAGGCAGGGACACAGGGGAAGGGAAGAGAATGAATCATCAGAAATTCTTTGTGCAGTGAATATCTTGTTTCTCATGTAAATTTGTCCCTGTTTCTTAAGTATGCTATATACATCTATGTGTATGTGTATTTACGTACAGATATACATGTATGTGTGTATATCTGTACACATACATTAGGCTATATTCTAACCCTTTTTGGAGATATCACCAAAAATCCCTCTGAAGAATGACACCTCCTTAGGAAATATCGTTTTCATCCTTGCTCATGACTGTGTCTTGCTATTATTTTATCAGCCATCATCTTAACTTAAATGTTACCATTTTATAAAAATACTAGTTTTGAGATGACCATTCAGAGAGTTATAGTCAGTGAAAACAGCATTAAAATTTTCTTAGCTCCTTGACTATGCTTGATCAAGCTTTAAACTCAATTGTTATCTGCAGTGTTTTCCCTGAGAGCTGGTATGGTCTGAGGGAAGCGTTCCTGATGGCATGCTGTCACAATAATCCTCACTGTTATTAGAACAGGGGAAATGTTTTATGATGGAGCAATGTTCTGTCAAAAATATCAATTCAATACATCAAAAATTTCACAGAAATAGAGTGATTTTGTTTAATTTTAATGGAAAAGTGTGTTTCCAGTGTAAAAGTAAAAAACACTTAAAGGTAGGTTTGGGGTTTTTTATATATGTGTCCTGCAATATTTGTAATGCAACACAGTTCAAAACTAATGTTGTAACTTACTAAACACAGTGATGAAGCTCAAATAGACTGAGGATTTTCACCCAATCCTACCCAGATATAACAAATTAATATTAAGAAATATTAGTATCTATATTTACTTCATACTTCTGCATTAAAATGATTGCATTTTGATTTATTTCAAAAATTTCTCAGTATTTTATTTTTTTAAGTCAATCATGGGAAAAGAAAAAGGTTTTCCTACAATATTAATCTAAATGTTCTTATAGTATGTTGTTCAACATACAGTAAGAAAATGGAGCTGTTCCTTGCTGATTATTTGTTTAGATATGTTACAGAAGTATACAAAAATTTGCGCTTTTTTTCCCTTTAGAGTGTCTAAGGTGGTTTCCTTATGTTCTGATCTATTATTTGCAATCATGTTGATGACAAAAATTGAGAAAAAGAGATTATATGAGCTGTCAAATTTTACTAGTTCTAGGAAAAGAAAATAAAATAGACAATGTGCCTAACATGTCTTTTTATTTAGATAATAAGCTCTTTTATTATGTATTTGCACAATGTATAATGAGGCTTCATATTATACTTACATGAAGTTGCCATGCCTTTTGTTTAATAATGACTAGAAGAGAGTAATAATTCTATTAACTACAATACTGTATTTAATTATTTCGGTTTTTAAATACCTAGTCTACTTAATTGCAGAGACTGGGAACTATTTTTCCCTCTTCATGTTTGCAAATCGACCTCTGTTTTGGTGTCAGTTATTGCTATTGTGCCTTTTGCGGATTTTGCAATATATAAATTTAGAATAGAATAGAATAGAATAGAATCATTAAGGTTGGAAGTGACCTCCAGGATCATCTAGTCCAACCATCCCCCCCCACCTATTACCCACTAAACCACGTCCCTAAGTACCACATCTAACCTTTCCTTAAACACCCTCAGGGATGGTGACTCTACCATCTCCCTGGGCAACCTGTTCCAATGCCCGACCACCCTTTCAGAGAAGAAATTTCTCCTCATCTCCAACCTGAACCTTCCCTGGCGCAACTTGCAGCCATTTCCCCTTGTCCTGTCACTAGTTATCTGCGAGAAGAGGCCGACTCCCAGCTCGCCACAACTTCCTTTCAGGTAGTTGTAGAGGGCAATAAGGTCTGCCCTGAGCCTCCTCTTCTCCAGACTAAACAAGCCCAGTTCCTTCAGCCGCTCCTCATAAGACCTGTGCTCCAGCCCCTTCACCAGTTTCGTTGCCCTTCTCTGGACACGCTCCAGGGCTTCGATATCTTTCTTGTGGTGAGGGGCCCAAAACTGGACACAGTACTCAAGGTGCGGCCTCACCAGGGCTGAGTACAGGGGGACGATCACCTCCCTGTTCCTGCAGGCTACACTATTCCTGATACAGGCCAGGATGTTTTCCTCATGAATTTTTCACAGATAAAGAGAGGCACTCAGTAATATACATTCACGCCTTTAGTGGTAGTCAGAACTCCTTGCAATTCTGTTTAGGTGTTGATACCTGCAGTTCATTATTAGTTGCTTCTAAATGTGATTTGAGTATTCATCTACCTACTGTATTGCAGATGAATTAAAAGGGAGGTTACATGCTACTGGCCAACATATGTGTCACTTTCTTCTCCTTTCTCTTTCCCCCTTTCCCTTTCCCTTTCCCTTTCCCTTTTCCTTTCCCACTTTCTCTTTCCCTTTCCCTTCCCCTTCCCCTTTCCTTTATTGAAATACATTGGAATACTTGGAAAATATACTGGCAAATTTGCTGCACTTGCTTTAGTGTATCACTTCCTTGAGTGATAACAATTTCACTAACAGGGACCATATGTCATCTATTGAGGTCCAAATGCATTAATTTCCACACAGGCCTGATTTGTTGTTGTTTGTTAACAAAAGGAAAGGTAGAATAATGAAATTTATATTTAGAGATCTAAAGCAATGCCATTTTAATATAAAAACAATTCCAACTGTAATAATTTTACATAGAAGTTGCTTTAGGAACATTCAGGCTTGCTCAAAGAGAGGAAGGAAGGAAGGAAGTAAGGAAGGAAGGAAGGAAGGAAGGAAGGAAGGAAGAAAGGAAGGAAGGAAGGAAG
>VWZZ01003607.1:37202-63476 GCA_013399095.1 Psophia crepitans | reverse complement strand
AAGGAAGGAAGGAAGGAAGGAAGGAAGGAAGGAAGGAAGGAAGGAAGGAAACAGTTTATTTTTCAACATATCATAGAACACTAGGTTAGAAGGCAGCTCAAGGATCATCTGGTCCAACCTCTCTTGGCAAAAGCATGCTCTACACAAGACAGCCCAGCATCCTGTCCAGTCAAATCTTAAAAGTGTCCAATGATGGGGAAGTCACTGCTTCCCTGGGGAGATTATTCCAGTGGCTGGTTGTTCTCATTGTGAAAAATTTTCCTCTTGGTTCCAGTTGGAATCTCCCAAGGAGTAACTTGTATCCATTACCTCTCATCTTTTCCATGTGACTCCTTGTAAAAAAGGAGTCTCCATCTTCTTTGTAGCCACCCTTTAAATACTGCAACATGGTGATGAGGTCACCCCTAAGCCTTCCTTTCTCAAGGCTGAACAAAACCAGTTCTCTCAGACGTTCCTCATATGGCAGCCTTCCCCATCGTATGGTCACCCTGGTGGCCTCTCTCTAGACCCTCTTCAGCCTGCCCACATCTTTTTTGTAGGGTTAGTGTATACACTAGTTGGGAAGCTTTGAGACTGCACTTTCATTATTTGACTTCAGAGAACTGCAGAAATAGTATCTCATGAAGCTCAGTATGTCAAAGGAGTGACTCAGCATCACAGTATGTTCTTGGCAAACAAGAGCTTTCTGCTACTCTGCATGTTCTCAGTTTGCATCTTGAGTACGGGTGGTATTATTAGCATATACAAAGATGCCTTTCTTATCTCAGGTAATGTTTAGCACTCCACTTTAAAGAGGACTCTGACACCTATTTATACAATACATATCTCCTTCTATCGTGCACCTCAAAAGGTGAAGCTGACAAGAAACACTATGTATGATTAAGTAATTTCATACCTCTAGAAGCTCATGACACATTCTCCGTACAAAAAAAATAAACAAAAACCACCAAACACCCAAACCCCAGCAAAATAAAAAAAGGCTACACAAACCTCCATGTCCAGAAAACAGGTGAATGTCTCTCTTACGAAAATACCTTATTGTTAGCAAGACAGTTAGCAAACAGAAGCTAAAACATTTGTATAAGATTATGTGTTACTGTGCTAAAAGCACCACAATTTCTTGCCAGACTCTGCTAGATATTAAAAAAGCAACTAGTAAGACAGAGAATGTAAGTAACTTATTTCTCAGAATATGCAAGGTTAGGGTAGCTTCCTTGTGACCTACCCTTTAGGGTTCCCCCCTACCCCTTAGGAAGAGACTGTGTTTGTGGCCCCTTCCTGGTTCTGTCTTGCTTGCCAAGCAAAATGACAATATGGGACAAGGTATCATGAAAACAAAACAAAACCAGAAAAAAATCCACCCTATAAAAAGGTGTAATGGCAAGTATGTTCTCCCTGCTAAGGAGCTAAGTGTGACATTCAGTTTCTCTGAGGCAGACAGTCTTCCTATTCAGTCACAGGATTAAAAGATGCATGATGTGATTAAGTTCCAGATGGTATACCATGGAAGGCTCCTCTATTTTATCATTCTTCTGAAGTTCACTTACCTTCTTTCCTTTTCCTGTAACTGCATTTTCCTTTCTTTCTCTCAACAACTAACCCAATGTAGGTGTGAAATTTGCCGGAATTTTGCTGACTTCTAGCTGCTTAGCACATTTTGGATGGCCCAAGAAGAGACTTTTTGGTTTAATGTTTGATTAATAGTTATTTTCAGAATGGAAAACTCTGCACAGTCTCAAATGACTACTGATCAAGATAACTCTGGAACTAGCTTGTGGAGAACAATTCATTCAATTCAACTCAGTACAGTATCAAAACTAATCTGAATTAGAATTGTGACAGGCAAAGTTTACAAGCTGAGGCATGGGACCATGCTATCATAGCCATACTGATTTCCTGAAGTAAGCTACTTTGTGCCATATGGCTGAAAATTTCTTTACAAAAACTAAATCAGAGATATCTGTTTTATGCTCCATCTCAGTAGCTGGCATTCTGTGGCATTCATCAGTCTGCCTCTTTATACCATATCAGCTTTTACTGCTACAGGAATGATAATGTTCATCCCATTCATATGTGTGAATTTCTCCTGGACACAGGAACTTCTTTTCGTCTCTTTACTCTGTCCCAGGCTTCTGCGTATGCATTTGAAGGTTACAGTGACACTGAACAGAAGTGTGAAATTTGGTAGCTCACCCCAAAGAAAGATTTTGGGGCTTTTCTCCAGTCCTCAGACATCTTGAGTCGCTACTCCTTGTCGTTGATTCCTTTTCTAGAAGTGATATTTATTTTCATTCAGGAATTCACAGGGAAAAAAAAAAAAAGAGATTGAGGTATGATATTCAAGATTGCTTCCCAAATGTAAAATTGTTTCCTGCAGTGCATGTTGGGTGATTTTTATTTATTTAAAAAAAAAAAATTATATGTGTGGTTTTATTTATACAGTCATCAGGAGGCCTAAGTGGTCCTGCTGAATTATGGCAGGGATCCAGCATAGATACTGAAGTTTACAAAGCCCAGGTGGCATGCTGACAGATGAATTGTGATGGCAGCTTGAGGGCTTGGTATATTAAAAATGATGAGGGGGTGGGTGAGGAATGAGGGTCTCTGTGGATTTGCACATCCTTCATCTGATCCCTTAAGCTTTCCAAGAGCAAAATTCGTTAGGGAGATTAAGTGCAAGACCAAATGTCTGATGTGACAAGAGAATGCAGTTGGATATCTTCCCATTTGCCTAGCTCTGATACCTCAATATTAAATTGATTAGGTCATAGGAAAGGCCTTACGGAACTTGTAAACTATTTAAAGCTCCAGCTTGGGCACAGGGCATTCAGTATTGAAATATGCAGCCAGCCTTCGGAAGATCAGCGTGCATCTGCTAAAGTACCACTTGTCTGACTGACACCAAATCTTTGAAGAGTGCGTGCTTAAATGGCCTAGGTGGTACGTGCTAGATAATTATCTTTTTAACCTACTTGAAACCAGACTGTAGCATCTGATCCTGCACAAGACCTGAGTCTTCTGAACCCCCTCAAGGCTGATTCCATGCTGTTTGATTCTAATTAGTGGATTAAAAGTGAATAAAGCATCAGACTTTTTTTAAGTATTATGCTCTTTTCCCATGTCTTATTCCACATGCACCTCAATTTAAATGCAATCTGTAATCTTACACAAGTCTAGGCGGATACATCTGTTATGGGATAGATGCAACATCTGTCTTGAAAATATTAGCAATAGTGAGACCAATTTCTTATTTCTAGAAGGCAATCTGTAAGACTATGTTCTGTTTATACACAGGTAAAAAATATTTATTCCAAATTTGTCCAGCTGAAGCTTTCACAGGCTAGGTAACGGAATGCATTGAGTTTGATCCTGAGCATGACATCTCTTATTTCTCTCTTTCCTAATTGTACCTTGCATGGATCTTTAACAATGTACCATATCTTTGAAGCAGGTTCGTTTCCTGGAGATAAAATGACTCTTCATATCTGTTCTGAAGGAAGAAATTAAATAGATGCACTTCATCTTTATGGGAAGCACTATTATGTTTGGCTAGATATGCATGGCTTTTATGCAAGAATAATTGGAGATAAAACTCGTGTAAGGGCACTGAGCATTTCAGGTGTGAAAAAACACATCAAAAGAAAATACAGACTGATAGTCTGTGGGTAGCATGATAGCAAGAACTTGTTTCTTAGGTTGTTGGTTCATTCTAGTTTTCATTTGTTAGAGGCTAAGATTCATTTGACTCTGGTTTAATAGATTTCCAACCACAGGAGCCATGAGGAACAGCTTTCTGAGGTGCTTACTGAGGTCATCAACAAGACCTTTTAAGAGGGTGTCTTAAATTACAAGTGCTACTTGCAGAACTGAAATCAAAAAGGTCATAGTAAATGTAGATACTGAGATGATGTTATTAAAGCAAGGTAAACTATGAAAGAGGCAACCGAAGATGTTAACCTATGTGACAGGGAGGACTGTGACCATTGTGATGCTCAAGATTCTGCTTCAAGGGTTGTTTTGGCCCATATTTAATAAGTTGTAGTAAAGCAGCTCCACTTTGCAAAGTGTGTGGCTTCAGTGTTAAAGAGACAGACCGTTTGCCATTTCTTTGGTATCACATTGTGGGGAAAAGGGAAGGAAGAGGTGTCAGAGCACAGTTTCAACTTTATTTCTGTTCTTACTCTTTTGTCATTAACCTGCTGTCTGGAGCAGTCAGTGGGGTCCATGGCTTATTTCAGTACTAGTATGGAGTCACTGTGGAGGAAGAGAGTTTTGACCCCATTCTGTGGCAATGTCTTACATGATCAGCTCTTCACTTGGTGAAGGTAAAGGTCCTCTGTGTTAGAATATTTTAAGTTCTAATTTAGTTTTTAGCTATTTTGGTAAGTTTGGCTCCACTTTGTGTGTGTTGTGGTTTTACCCCAGCCAGCGACTGGGCACCACGCAGACGCTCGCCCAGTCCCCCTCATCGGAAAGGGGGAGAGAATCGGAAGAGTGAAAGTGAGAAAACTCGTGGGTTCAGGTACCAGAGTTTAATAAGTGAAGCAAAAGCCGCGTGCACAAGCAAAGCAAAACAAGGAATTCATTCCCCACTCCCCACGGCAGGCAGGGGTTCAGCCATCCCCAGGACAGCAGGGCGCCGTCACGCGTAATGGGTACTTGGGAAGGCAAACGCCATCACTCCGAACGCCGCTGCCCCCTCCTCCTCTTCCCTGCGAGTCCCTTATAAATGGAGCATGACGCCATATGGTATGGAATGTCCCTTTGGTCAGTTGGGGTCAGCTGCCCTGTCTGTCCCCTCCCAACTCCCCGCACACCCCCAACCATCCTGCTGGCGGAGCGGTGCGAGAAGCAGCAAAGGCCTTGGCTCTGTGTGAGCATCGCTCAGCAACAGCAAAAACATCTCTGCACTATCAGCGCTGCTTCCAGCACAAACCCAAACACAGCCCCACACTGGCTGCTGTGAAGAAGAAAATGAACTCTCTCTCAGCTGAAACCAGAACAGTAAGCCATCTGAATGCTTCAAACATCATTTGAAATATGGAGCATTTGAAAAGAAAGAATGGACGACTGATGGACTAGATAAACTGTCTAAATTGTGAAAGAGGGATTTTTGAACTATGAATACAGAATACAAACTAGGGTGAATGGCTTCTGACACACTAATCAGCAGTCTGAGTAGTGAAAACCTATGCCAGTGAGGTTCAAGTGGATTAGTGTCCTCTCCCAAAGATACCAGTCAGTGTGACATTTTTCCTTGCTTCACATGACACTTTAAACTCAGGTAGCAGATGTATCTGCATCTGTATAGCCATTTATCTGGTCAATGGAACGTTATTTTGGGTAATATCTGTTTGTTATTTGTAAGAGTGTCTGTAACATTGTTTACAGTAACTGTGCTAATCAGATCCCTTGGTAGACAAAGAAGTTCAACTGTTAAAGGAATTTCAGCAAAGGTATTTTAAAATTAAGGTTCAGGAGGAAGGTTATACTTTTTCTATGTCTTTTTCAGTTGACAAGCCTGAAGGAAGCTAGGTTATCTCCAGTACAGAAACCTCACTATCTCAAAGAGCATACCTTTTGTGCTGAGACAATGATCTTATTTGAATATGAGGGTATTTGCACATAACTAACGTAATTCTGTTTCTCCAGTGTCCTGGGTCTGACTGAGCTGGAGTTAATTTCCCCGTAGCAGCCCTCACAGTGCTGTGCATTGGTAGCAGCAAGGTGTTGATAACCCACCAGTGTTTTGGCTACTGCTGAGCAGTGCCAGCACACATCAAGGCTGTCTCCAACCCTTCTTCCACCCCCTCAGCAGTAGGCTGGGGGTGGGCAAGATCCTGGGAGGGGACACAGCAAGGGCAGCTGATCCAAATTGGCCAAACGGATATTCCATACCATATGACATCTGCTCAGCAGTAGAAAGCTGAGAGATAGTGAGAGGAACGGAAGGTATTCGTTTTTTTCAACGTTTTGTCTTCTGGGGCAACCACTACGCGTTTTGAAGCCCTGCTTCCCAGGAAGTGGCCAGACATCACCTGCTGATGGGAAGTAGAGAATAATCTTTTGGTTTTTCTTGCTGCGCTTCCGTGTGCGGTCTTGCTTTTGCTATATTAAAACTGCCTTTATTTAAATCCACAATTTTGGAGTTGTTCTTTTTCATCTTATTTTTTTTTCTCTCCCCTCTCTGCCCTGCTGAGGAGGGCAGTGATAGAGCGGCTTGGTGGACACCTGGCATTTAGCCAAGGTGAAACCACTACATTCAGTCCTTTGTTCTCATCTTTGAGTAGTTTTATCAGGTTGCTGACTGCTGTAAACATATTCATGTTATCCTCTACAGAAAAGGGTGGTGGGACAGAGGACAATATTCCTTAGATACAGCCCTGGGTAACAATAAGACATTTGTTCAATCACTAAAGAATCTGAATGAGTTGTTCTAGTGTCAAAAGCATGTTTTACTTAGCCAGTCAAATGAATTTATTTCCTAACCCTCCATAACTTCTGAAATGGAATGCTAAGTTAAAACATATAAATTACTTCTGAAAATTAAAACAAATAAAAATTTGCCAGAATTTCTGAGTGTAGGACAGCCTCCAAAACAGATGTAAGTATGGATTGTTTTGCTTCCCACTTGCCTCTAGACTACGTGACTGCAACTAGGTATTTAGACATATCTAGCAGTACATTAAGCCACTAGATATACAGAACCTGTGCCCTATGCAAGTAGATGCCAGATGTGCTATAACACAGGTGAATTATGCAATTTGGGTATGCAGTATTCAGAATACCTCAGAGCTGCCCTCAGTAGGCAGTATAGACACAATAAAATTAAAAAATCTTCTCCCTGAAAGAGCACTTATATTTTGTTTTCATTCTTTTACAATCAGTTTAACTAGAATAATCATGAGAACCCACAGCAGAAAATAATATTGACTGAAAAGCTTTAAATTTCACTTGAAAACTTGGGGAGGTAAACTATGCCTAAGACAACATTGCCCAATACTTAGTAATGAACTTCTGTAGGGTTTGCTTTGGATTTGCTTTGTGTTAGAAGTCAGATTTGTTTCACTCAGACAACTGTTGGTATCTATCACCAGTGTTTCATTCCAGTATCGGCAAGTGGCACATCGCCTGCTGTGCTCTGAATTCCGTGTACTGAGCTAACACTAAAACATACCTTTATATGACATGCGTTTGCTATTGAATTGTCACAGTTAAAGGATTTGTGTGATTATATGAGCAAACAGAAAATCCGAGCAGCATTCCTTTTTAAATGGATGCTCAGATGATTGTTTTTATTTTATTTTATTTTTTGAACAAACATCTAGTTCAGGCATAACTTCTCATCTGAAGTGACATTGCTATATCTTTAATTAACTTGAGGTAAAAATGCTAAGCGTTTCTTAAGCAAAACTAGAAGAAATTGTGAACACTTCTGTTCAGAAATATAAATCACAGTTACGTAATTAGAACAGGTAGTTATGTGCCCAAATGATGTTTTATTTGATTTGCTGGGTTTGCTTCTTCAAATATCCCTGTTCATGAACACACATGAAAACACTAGAAAATTTTCTAGACAGAATGCTTATTAAACTGATTATACTGATAATCATGTTAAAGATTAAGAAATACTTCTTATGAAATTTTAATTTCTAGAACCATGGACAATTGCAAAGAACTTCACATACTAACATAGCTTACTGATAGAACCCCAAACGTTTGAAAACTCTGACATGTAGCTATTCTGGCCCTGGTAGCTTTCCGAAATAGGCAACAGTGAATCTAGTGGTTGTCTGCCATAACTTACAATTTTATTTAATCTCTGACAACATAGTCATGAGAAGCTCTGCAAGATTTAAGATTACTGAATTTAGATGCAGGTATTTTACACTTCCAGCATTTCCACTGTCCATAGTGGAAGTTCATAAACCTATGTCACATGTAAATATGAATGTGTGTCTTGCACTTAATCCTATCCAATATGACTTAAATTATATAATCTTAAGCTACTTTGCAACTTCATATTGTCACGAGAAAAACTTAACTGCAATAAAAACATAACCAAGAATCAAAGTCACTTGATAAAAAGATTTTATACTAAAGAACATTTTCAAGCAATTGATGATTCTTTAGAAACCTAAGTCACTAATCTGTGCTGATCTTTAAAAACATATATATGTGTCCTGTAGGCAGCATTCTTCATTAACATGTTTGCAGTGCTTTCTTAGCTAAAACTTTCATTCAAATACTGCATTCCTACTTACAAAGCAAAAACAGAATTGGAAGCATATTTCTTAACTATCACAGCCTTTTCTGTTATATTTGTCTATGCAGAATCTGAAGGCAGGCTTCATCTGTCTAAATGTCGACATCTCCTTCTGAATATCTATGCCAAAACTAATTTCCCTAAGTATTCTTAATATATTCCTTTATGCTCCTATATAGAGAGAAAGAACCACTTGTGGGGAACAATTAATCTCATCTTAAAATAGAAAGAACAAATTGCTTCCTAAAGATGCCTCTTTGCTCCACTTGAAGGAACTATAAAGAGATTTTTAGGGAGAGTGTCTCAGATGTAGACTTCCACATTATAGACAACTAAAGTTAGGTGAAATGATTCTCACCCGAAGTATCAATATAAATAGCTGCATCACCATTTATATGAATAGCTTTGCACACAGAGCCAGTATACTTAAGTTTAGGTACATTAAAGACCCACATCATGAAATTATAGCATTTAGATGAGAAAGCTATGGAAGTTTCATAGCAAAGCAACTTTCTAAATTACTTTGATGTGAAATTGTAAAAGTACAGTGTTGGTTCTAACCCTGGATTTTTTTTTTTCTGCTTTCATAATCCACAGTGTTTATAGCTCTCATGTAAAAAGCTAAGGGTGAGATGCCAGTGCAGTGACTTTTCAGAACTAAATAGCCACTCAGTCCTGGTCTGTAGGACCAGAACAGGTCTGTACACCACATGTACACCTACACCGACACATATGCATATATGTACACAACAAGAAAAAGTGTATAGAATCATAGAATGGTTTGGGTTGGAAGGGACCTCAAAGATTGTCTACTCCCAAACCCTCTGGCATGGGCAGGGACGTCCTCCAATAGACCAGGTTGCCCAAAGCCCCATCCAACCTGGCCTTGAACATTTTCTGGAATGGGGCATCCACAGCTTCTCTGGGCAACATGTTCCAGTCCTTTGCCACCCTCACAGTAAATAATTTCTTCCTAATATCTAATCTAAATCTTCCATCTTTTAGTTTAAACCCATTCCCCCTTGTCCTATCACTCCCTGTCCTTGCAAACAGTCCCTCTCCAATATATACATACCAAGGCCATACTTATTGTAGTGCAGAGGCTTCACCTGTAAATATTTAATTGCTTAAAATGAAGGCTTTCAGAAGCCATCAGATACATAATCAAAGACAGAATGAAAACTAATAATGTTGAAAGACAAAATTACAGTTATTTAGCAATACTAAACAGTTTTGATGGCCTGAGTTTTTTCAAATTTTTATCTAATTTCTAAATATCCTGAGTGTCTGAAACTGTCTCTCCCCCCCTTCCTCCCTCTGCCTCCGTTTCTTTTTACTATAGAACTCATGAGAACATTGAAAAGTTTTGATCATTTTAAACCTTAATCTCACATTCCTTGAATATAACCAGATTTAACTGTTGTCTCTATTTAGTCTTATAGAAACTTATATGGGGGCCCAAGTCTCTCAAAGTATCAGCCATTATCACACCCCACCAACTCATTGTAGCACAACATTAAATTGTTATCAGAGCTCTCAGTGAGCTTGTTGTAACCGTTCCCTCCCCATGATTACTTTCATGGCCATCATTATCTCCTGTCCTAAAGGAAAGCATGTCAGAGGTGGTATCTGGTTTCATTGTTTGACATGTTTCTTCTTTTTCATTCATCAGATATTTTTTCTCATTTTCCTCTTTTAATCTTTACCAAGTCTTGTCTTTCCTATTCTTTGAGAAAATTCTGTTTTTCTTATTCTGCTTGTTGTTTGGGTTTGTTCATTTGGTTTGGTTTGGTTTCTTTGCTTGTTTTCTCTGAGAATATTGCTATCTGTAATTTTTTTGTGATTTTCTTCCTGTAATCTCCATATTCATGATTTGAAAAATTTGACTACTTCGAGTATATAAACAAGAATTGAATAATTTCTTAGATGGGCAGAAGAAGTTAAAGAGAATTCTCCATCAAAGCAGGGATACATATGTAGGTTATGCTAATAGGTATGCAGGTATTATGCATGTATTATGTAGGCATTATGTTGATGATTATTTTACTATAAACACATTTTTAATCCCTGCATATGAATAGAGGTCTCTGTATTGCTATAAACTGATGAGTTTTCTATTTCAAAGAAGTATCCTTTTGCATATTTCCTCAGTACTGTTCTGACCAGTGAGACTATTTACTGTAAATAAAGACATGTTTAAAACTATCAAAGTGGATGACTTCTGAAAGACTGTCATTTCTCGAAATCTGTGCACAGTTATATTGTAGAGAATTTTAGAATAAGACACGGACTCACTTGCCAACACCACATCTTTTTGTAGGTGCTGCTTTTCTTGATAATTTACTGCCCTGTTGCACTGACCAATGATCTATCATCCTGCTTCTTAGATGTCCAAAAATCCTGCAAAATGGCAGAATGACATACTGAGCAATTCTTCAGCAAGGAGCACATATTCAGTCAGTTTTATTTGTCCTCAAAGCAACAGATTCACTGTACATGTGATATAGAACCATATTGTGTAGGCACAGTATATCTCACAGGTATAAAACATTTCCAACTTAGTGTCTGCACAGCAGATTTGTGATGACATGCATTGAATCAACTTCTTACAGGCCTGCAGTTCTTATTGGAGGTCCTGTATTGGTCACAGATTGTATATTTTGTTGCTATTATTGCTATTAAAATTTAAGTGATTTAAGTGATCTGACAAAAATTTAGGTAGGTTGATGTCAGATAAGATTCCTAATGGTGATGTAGTTTCAGGCTTAATTACGAAGTCATGGTTTTATCCCAAGTCCAAGGATGATTAGTTTTGGCGACCCTAAATGGTTCATTATCAAAGTATGGGCTTCATTTTGGTAGTGAAGTTCACAACATTGAGCTGAGCAAATGAATTTTCACTTGAAGATACCAAACATAAGAGTGATGGAGTTCAAATGTAGAACGGGTAATAGCCAAAGCAGACTGCCAATAGGAAATACCTGATAAACCGTTCCTCTCCTGAAGCTGGCTGCCTACATTTCAGGTTTGTCGGTAGATGCCTCTATGAAACAAAAATGAAAAGATAAAAACATCTTCCACTTTTAGAAAAATTACAGATTTTTTTGTTTAAAAGTGGGTCTTGCCTCTTTCACAATAACTTGTGTCTATTTTTTACCCAATGACGGTGGTAAAATTCATAAAGAGTTCAGGAATGGGACTACTGGTGTCCCTTTCCCTTACCAGAATGACAATTTTGTTTTCAAGTCTGAACATTCAGGTTCCTTCTAATATGTTGTTCTTCCTGCCCTGTGATTTTATTGCTTTCCTCTACAAGGTTTCTCAGATTTGATTGTTTTACTTTATGTTGTTGGCAGCAGACAAATAAAATAGGGTACAGATATTTTTAAATGTTTGCTCTTGCAACTGCTCTACTTTTCATGGAATAATTAAAAATTCACTGGTTTATAGAGAGAGAAAATAAACATCACTCTATAATCTCATAGCACATGACTGTAGTCTAGCTTCCAGACTCATTTTCATTGCTGATTAGTTTCAGTGAAGACTGAGGGCTTTTGAAAATACTCTCAGGGCTTCTCTAGTATTTTAGGCATTTACCTACACTTTAAAATCTGACTTATGATCTCAGTTTCTCTAAAAAGGCCGGGATTCTGATATTGCGAATTAAAAATAAAAAGGCTACATGAAAAAGTAGTAAAACACAATTAGGTAAGTTAGTTGTTAAATAAGATTAGGATAAATTCTAACAAAAGCCACAGTTATATAAATCTAAACTAGTTCAGTTAAGGATGATTAAGTTTTTTTCTGAATTTATAGTGTTATGTTTTGTTTACTTTTATATCTTCAGAAATAATTGTTTCCTACAAATATCACAAGTATTTTATTTTATTTTTATTTTATTATAGCAGTATCAGATGTATAAGAAATCTTTTTCTTTTTCCCCCAAGACCTTTGACCTTACTTGCACAGACACTTTACACTAAAGTTGGATTTCTTACAGGAGTAACACATGTCAGTTTAATTGAGGGCAATAGGGACATTACCTGCATCTTTGGCATACTAAGTGAAGAATTAAAAATAGATTAAATTGACAGCTTAGAAGAAATCGATGATAAAACTATGCATGTTCATAATTTTTACTCCTAATCACATTTTAAACTGTTATATCTTAATGTTGACTTAATCTCTAACATAGAGGGAATTTCAATGTAAGAAAAAGTACATGATTTTTCGTAGCACCTCACAAATCTTATAATATAGATTAAAAGCACTTGCTAAGCAGCAAAGAAAATGTGTCACACTGCATTGACTGTGGAAAGAAATTTCTACCATGCAAGAGTGGACTGACAAGAATAAAGAGATATGGCAGACAGAAAGAATCACAGCTGTCTTGAACTTTCAAATTAACTCCTTTACAGCAGAGTGGTTTCCATGGCACTTCACTGTTAACTCTGCACACATTCTTCTTTCTTCTTGTATTTTCCTTTTTAACTTTTTAATTACTAACCAGAACTGATTTTTGACTCTTTGTTAGCATAGAACTAGATTCTAAAAAGTCCAGAGCAAGCTGTAGCTGACAAAAGTGAGAATGCTCAGGTCTGCGCAGAGAAAGGGAATGCATTAGAGTTGAACTGGATAAAACCTATTTTCTAGCATTTTCATCATACTGAAAATATAGTGGAACCTGATTTAAGCCAGACGGTTCCACTCTTACTCCAGTGAAAGTGCACTACATTTAAAGTTAGAATAAGAGAGTGATGAATCAGACCTTTCAATGTTGGAAGCAAAACTAGCGCAGGAGGCCAGTGATTCCTGAATTTATGAACAGCTGAATATGTTGAACGTGACAGAGCTATACCAGCTTAAAAATGTAACAGTACACCTGTGAATTAAGCAGAAAATTCACATCACATTAGTTTTAATACATATTTAAAGTACAAATCTGCCTTTTGCATTGTTATTTGTTTGTTTTATGTCGTTTCTGCCAATGCTTATTAGTAATCTTTTTTTTTCCTCATGATTTGTTGGTTTGTTTTTTTTCCTTAGCAGTCAGCCCCATAGTCTGTCTCTTACAAGTAAACATCAGTATCATCATGCTCCAGCCCTTAATTTCACCTTTTTTGCCCTGCCTTAGTGTAGCTTCCACCCCTGTAGGCAGGAGGTGATGCTGAAGCCCTCTGGGCAGAAATGCTGCAGAGAGATTCTTCCTGTGCCTCAGAGAACATTGGGAGATTTATTTATGTATTTTACTCCAAGGAGGTACGGCACTTCACAGAGCCCCTGCTGGGGTAATGAACCACGCAGTGTGTGTTTTAGGGCTCAGCCAGCTGATACCCTTTCCTCTAAAGCAAAGTCTAGAAATAAACAAACAGACTACCCCCCCACTCCCAACCAAAAAAACCCCACTACAAAACAAAACAAAACAAAACAAAAAAAAAAAAGAAGAAAGAAAGAAAAAGTCCTGTTAAAAGCATTTTTTCCTCTTCAAGGAACAGATTACTGGATTACTGTAAATTTCCCAGCCTGGCTTCTCATTGTTGCGAAGCATCCTGCCAGGCTTTGTCAGGTGAAGTATGCAAGGTGACTGATGGTAAGCAGCATGATTCTCATCACAACAATGCATGTGGCAGGTCAGGAAATTCCACACTGAATAAATCCTTCATTCAGTCAAAAATATTAACTAGACTTACAAATACTGATGGCACTGGGTGGATTCTACTTGCAGACGACCTTGTTCTGTTTTAGCGAACATTTGCAGATTGCATCAAAACCTTGTTTTCAGTGAACAGAACAGTAAAATTCCCCTTGACTTTAGAAAAATTGCATCACATCTTCTCACCTCATAACTCCAAGATACTGTACAAAGTCCAAGAGTTCTAAACATCTACTAGAATTTCTTTGTCATATTGAGAGGTATTACGATAATATTCAAGTGGTACTTGTCTGTGGACAGCTGTTATTCTTCTAGTGTTTCTGTCATCTTACTTCAGCCCAGATAGCCTGTTCCCTTCCTCTCATACATACCTTGAAGGAGAATATTAGCAACCACAGGCACAAGACTCTTTGTTTGTAGTTTATATGTGTATGTATGTAGACTGTTTATTGTTCTGTTTCCACCCCTTTCCATTTTCCTTTCTCTCTCTTTAGAAAGCCAGACTAATTACATGGCAGTAGAAATGTCAAAGTATTCTGCATCTTCAGCTAAAGTATTTATTTCGTCTCTGCTTTGTTCAATTTTATGGAATGGGTATGCCAAAATTTATTGGAAAAGTAGTTTACAGTCATGAGGAATGTTTTTGTTTCACCATTTTACTTTTCTTCTTTGTGTCAGCTATTAGAATGTTGTTGTAGAAGAAGGGTTTTTTCCAGGCACAAGTGCAAAAGTTTGATTAGACCCTCACTTAGCATTTTTAAATAGTTGCTGTAACTCAGCTTTTTAAAAAGAGATAAGTGGGTTTTCTCTGGGTACTGTTCCACCAGTTTAATAGATAGTTTTATATACATGCTATTTGCTAAATCCTTGTACAGAATGTATTGACTCTTCTTAGAAGATTAAAAAGAAGTACAGTAAATCAGAATTTTGTTAGCATAAATTCTTTTAAAAATAACTTTTGTTTTTCCAGATGAATGAGCCATTTTTTATATCAATGAAAACTGGAAATATTCAATTAAAGGTCAATTCCCCTTATGTTTGCATTAAAACCAGCAAATAAGTATAATCTTATTTATCACGTAAATATATTTTAATTTCTTTTTGCAATGTAAAGGTAATTATAAAATATTTAACAAGCAGAAATTTTTACTTACATAACCTTGGGCCCTTGAAAATAAATTAGTTCATGTTTACAAAAGTTCAATGAAGTTAAGGGAGAAGGAAATCCGTATACCAAATCAAATTTGATACAAACTTTTTGATGGTCTCTTAATTTACATTGAGTAAATATAATTGTTTTTCTCAAAAGTTTTTCAGATCTATAAAAAGTCTGCTATAAACTGTGTCCATTATGTTCAGTTAAAAATTATAATTTCTCTATATATATAAAGTACTGAAATTATTTTCTAATTTTCTATTTTTACAAAAGTCATGAGTTACTTATCAAAACTGTATGTTTTTTATCATCTGTTTCAGATGTACTGTTTTCAGCTTGATGTTTCAGTTAGAGAACTTTTTGTCTCTAAACCATTTCATAATGAATAGACCATACACCCACAGAATAGAACAATGAATAGATCAAAATACCCACAGAAATTAACCTTTTAAAATTAAACTAAAAACAAAACCATGTATTATTTTTATCATATATATATTGCTATTTTACAATAATTTAGTTATCTTTAAAGAACAATCAAAAAACCCATATTGTTTTACTTATGCTTCTGATTTGACTGCTAGTGTGACAGATTGTTTAATCTGTTTGTAATCCATATTAGGTACATTCTTAATATAGTTTAAAAAGATACTTTAAAAGTGAATGTAGAACTACATGACATTTTTTAGCCTCTAGTAGTCTGACTTTGTGATGATACCTCAAGACACACAAAAAAGCTAAATGCTACGAAACTGAAAGGAGATTTTAGAGAGAAATATTTTGGAATAGGTTGAAACAGAAAAAAGGAATGCACAGTCTTTTTATTAAGGTAAGACTTGAAGAAGAATGCTTTGAAGAAACAAGAAAAGTAATAGCAGAAGGTGATTATAGAAAAAAAAATCAGAAGCAGTGAGTGAAAAAGAGATGTGTAGAAATTAAAATTACTTATTTTATTATTTCAGTAGAAGAGAATAATCTCAAAGTTCCATGAAGAAGATGACACCCCTGAGGGAAAACTGCTCCACCACGTTCCCACAAGAACGAGTTTAAGCATACTGTTGTCAGAAATAACCAGAAGAATATAAAGAGGAGTAAGACATATGCATCAACACATGAAAGCAATTTGTAAACATCAAGAAGATTAAATTCCTTCAGAATTAACTTTCTGTGTAAAAACTAAGGTATGCACTGTTATTGAATGGATGAGGGAAAGGCTGGTGGCTGTTGTTTACCTGAACATTAGTAAAGCCTTTGACACAGTTCCCTATAGGATTTTCCTGGAGAAATGGGCTATTCATGGCTTGGACAGGCGTACACTTTGTTGGGTAAAAAACTGGCTGGATGACTGGGCCCAAAGAGTTGTGGTGAATGGAGTTACATCCAGTTGGTGGCCTGTCAGAAGTGGTGTTCCCCAGGGCTTAGTATTGGGGCCACTTCTCTATAATATATATTTCAATGAACTGGATGAGGGGATCTCAGTAAGTTTGCAGACCACACCAATTTGGGTGCGAGTGTCGATTTGCTTAAGGGTAAGAAGGCTCTACAGAGGGATCTGGATAGGCTGGAATAATGGGCCAAGGCCAATTGTATGAGATTCAACAAGGCCAAATGCTGGGTCCTGTACTTGGGTCATAACAATCCCATGCTTCTTGGAGAAGAGTGGCTGTAAAGCTGCCTTGCAGAAAAGGACCTGGGGATGTTGGTTGACGCTCGCCTGGACATCAGCTGGCAGTGTGCCCAGGCAGCCAAGAAGGCCAAGAGCATCCTGGCTTGTATCAGGAATAGTGTGGCCAGCAGGAGCAGGGAGGTGATTGTCCCCCTGTACTCAGCCCTGGTGTGGCTGCATTTCAAGTACAGTGTTCAGTTTTGGGCTCCTCACTACAAGAAGGACATTGAGCTGATGGACCGTGTCCAGAGAAGGACAACAAAAGTGGTGAAGGGACTGAAGCACAAGCCTTATGAGGAGCAACTGAGGGAACTGGGACTTTGTAGCCTGGAGAAGAGGAGGCTCAGGGAGACTTTATTGCCCTCTACAACTACCTGAAAGGAGGCTGTAGCCAGGCTGTAGTCAGGTTTCTTCTCCAAAGTAACAAGTGATAGGAAAAGAGTCAACAGCCTCAAGTTGCGCCAGAAGAGGTTTAGATTGGATATTAAGAAAAAATTATTCACTGAAAGGGTAGTCAAGCACTGGGACAGGATGCCCAGGAAAGTGGTTCAGTCACCATCCCTGGAGGTATTTAAAACATCCATGGAGGTATTTAAAAGACGTGTAAATGTGGTGCTTAGGGACATGTTTAGTGGTTGGACTGGGCAGTACAGGTTAACACTTGGACTTGATGATCTTAAATGATTCCATGATTCTATGAATCTATGAAGTGTTTTGAAATGAGGAACTGAGAAAGGCAAGTGCACAACATGGCTCTGACTGAAGTTAGTACAAGAGGTTTGCACAAATGGCCAAGCACGTGCCCTGATCAGTAAAAGAGCAGATAAACACACTCTGAGGTTTTGAAAACAACATTTAGGTATCACTGAAACTAGTGGAAACTGAAAATTCAAATAAGCCTTTATTCATGGAATTCAATAAATCCTATTCATTTCAGTGAGCATGTCACTTATTTGTCACTATTGCTCTAAGGCTAACGTGGAAAATCAGGAAGGAGATAAATCAGAAGTGTTACCAGAGTTATCTACAAGTTAAGATGATAAAGTTATGCCTATCAGCACAAGCGCCTCAGGGGCTGGCATTAGAACTGGCACTGTTTAACATCTTTGTCGGTGACATGGACAGTGGGATCGAGTGCACCTTCAACAGATTTGCTGATGACACCAAGCTGTGTGGTGCAGTTGACATGCTGAAGAGAAGGGATGCCATCCAGGGGGACCTTGACAGACTTGAGAGGTAGGCCCATGTGAACTGCATGAAGTTCAACAAGGCCAAGTGCAAGGTCCTGCACATGGATCAGAGCAATCCCAAGCACAGCTACAGGCTGGACGGAGAATGGACTTGGAGGGTGTTGGTGAAAGAGAAGCTCAACATGAGCTGGTAATGTGCATTTGCAGCCCAGAAAGCCCATAATATCCTGGGCTGCATCAGAAGCAGTAGGTCCAGTAGGTTGATGAAGATGATTCTGCCGCTCTACTTTGCTCTTGTGAGAACCCACCTGGAGTACTGCGTCCACCTTTGAGCCCCTCAACAAAAGAAGGACATGGAGCTCTTGGAGCAAATTCAGAGGAGGTCATGAAGATGATCCAAGGGCTGGAACACCTCTCCTATGAAGACAGGATGAGAGAATTGGGGTTGTTCAGCCTGGAGAGGAGAAGACTCCAGGAAAACCTTATAACAGCCTTTCAGTACCTGAAAGAGTCCTACAGGAAAGCTGGAGAGTGACTGTTTACAAGGCCATGCAGTGATAGGATGAGGGGTAATGGTTTTAAACTGATGGTTGTGGATGCCCCCTGCCTGGAAGTGTTCAAGGCCAGATTGGATGGGGATTTGAGAAATCTGGTCTAGTGGAGGGTGTCCCTGTCCATGGCAGGGAGGATGGAACTTTAAGGTCCCTTCTAACCCCAACTATTCTATGTTTCTGTGAATTCTGACTGTAATTAATGGCTGAAGTAATTTGAAGATTGTATTTTCCCCCGCATTCGGTTCCAGGTTAGATACCCACAACAGTATGCCCCTTTTAGCAAGTACAACATACTCTTTACTCATACATACACCTAAGGTCTCTCAGTGGTGAAGTTTCTGAGAGAAATAGGTCAGGAGGGAAGCAGAGGGTGAAAAGTGGTTCTAGTGATTTATATGTTTCAGTCACTGTTGCTATGAAGTGTTTGAGCTGGGAAAGACAAGATACTGTTTTCTGGATGTGTCAGACCAATTATTGTCATTTAATACTCCTTTCCCTGAGGTCTCTTCTGTGGAACAAAGGGCATTGACTCTTGTGAACATTAATAATCGATATGGTGTACTCTATTCAGAGCAATTTCAGTGGCTAATAAGGTTACTGCTATCCATATTGCATTACTGGTTTTGCCTGTGTTAGTAACACTTAGCTGCATGATTAAACAAGCCCTTTGTTTGCCTCCCTCTCTCCAGATGGGTACTTGGCTCAGTATGACCCAAAAACAATTAGGTAAGTGATGTTACAATGCTATTTGCATCTGACCTTAGATGCCAGGTATCCTGTATGCCAACACTGAGCTCAGATGAGCCTATACACATCGTGTGTGGACCCTGAACTCTCTCAACCACACCTCTGTTTTCCCCTATGAAGTAACTAAGGTCTTGTTGGCCCTGTCAAATCATTTTGTTTTGCTGCCAGAGCTGACTTTTACATGCCTGTGAAGAATTGCTCAGGAAGGCAATAAGGTTCTGCTCTGAGCACATGGGAAATGCACATGAAGGTTCTGGTTAATTGAACCCAAATCTCTAATTGAATCTGCAGGAGCTGGATCACTGACAACTAAAGTGAGTCCAACTGCCAGGTTTAATTCAGCAGTCTCTTATGAACTGCTCACTTCATGTGTGTGCAAATCCTACATATCATCTGGGTAATACATGTTATCTATGGAGTCAAGTAACACTTGTGCAGCCTTAAATGTGCTTTGCCTAAAGTTTGGATTCTCAGCTATACTCTCTGATGGACATCTTAAGTTGTTTCAGCAACTCTTCTGCGCTCACAAAACAATTCCTACAAGAATCATAAATCGAGTGCAGTTTTTCAAACAATTAACAAGGAAATTACTTAAATCTACAATGACAAGTTCTAGAAGTGAAACTTTATGCTTTGGAGCCAATCCCTTAGGAACAGCAGATCTTAAAATGTTGGAAGTCCCTCAAAGGCTTTGACTTCTGTGAAAAAATGTACTCTGTGAAAATGATAGTATAGATCCTTTTTCCTTAAAATGTACTTTGATCTGACCTTTTAATTTGGTTTTCCTGGTACTTTTAATAGCCTCATGAATGACATTTTTATCTCTTTTTTTCCGATGTTTTCCTTTATGCTTTTTTTCTGTGTTTCCTTATTCTGTCACAAATTACAATAAGTTCAACTGCTGTATTGAATAAAGAATATTACAGAACACCACCTTACCATCTCCTATGTTCACTTCCCTTTTCAATTATGCTGCTGTAACATCATATGTAATAGCAACAAGCCCCAATATCTCTGTTGAGGAAGACACTTCTCTTTCCCTGAAGGACAGACTACTTAAGAGGGAAAATGGCTATCATCTTAACATGTGAAAATTTGCTTGTAACAATGTCAATGTTAAAAAATATATCATAGATCATACAGGGAGTTTTCCACTACAGATTGTAATGCTTCCATTTATGTAAGAGAGAATGAAGTCAAATAATAATAATAAAAAAAGCTCTCTCAATCATGCAAACAGAAACAAAGACAACTTTAATAATAATGATTCCATCTGGTCTGTTGTTTTTCATGAGAGAAGAATCTTCAGTGGCTTGTTGTTAACTTCTGATCCCAGAAGAACCAACTTCATCTTACTTCTTTCCTTAATCCATGGCAATTGAATTTAGGATAAGAAGGAGACTATCTCCTTGTGACCCATATTTAGCTAGGATAAATCGGTTTTATAAAGAACATGCAAGAAATCTCATTACAGTTCTTGGATTATGATCTGTTGCCATGTCTCTTGTTTCTCAAACTGAAAAAAAGTTTTCCTTTCTCTTTCCATTCCAATCATATGCAAATAATTTGTCGGATTTATTCCCCTTTTCATAGTACATTTGTTCATTAAGCCTTAACACATTGTCTGTGTTATTCACCACAAAGCGTTTAGCTTCCCTCTGTTTAATCAAAAGTTGGAGGGTCCTAGGGTACCTGCTTTTTATGTTGCTTTTTTCATCTCATTAACTTCCTTTTCTAATTTACACTGGTACTCAAGATATACTTTTTGTACTGCTGCTGCAGCTAAGCAAATTATTCTACCCCTCATGACTGCTTTGGCAGCTTCCCACAAAACACCCAGGCTAGTTTCTTGGTTTTTATTGATATTAATTTATTCTGAAATAGTCTTCATCTGTTGCACAAATGCTGCAGCTTTAATTAGAGAGTTGTTAAATCTCCATACTTCAGATCTCCTATAATTCAGTGTACCATCCAGAGACATAGACACCAGAAAATTATCAGGCAGAGCTGGATTTTGAATACCAGATGGTTACATGTTACAATGTATCCTCATAAATAAATAAGAAGAATCCCAGTTTAAATGTAGTGGAACTAAAGTATAAAAGGTACCAGGTTGCTTGTTTCAGTGTTGCTGTCGGAATGGATCAATGAGGATTACATAATTTCTATACCCTTTGCTCACTTCACTTTCAAATAGTTATTTTGCTAACAAAAGTCAAAATTCACAGCCCTGTTTCAAAGTAAAGAATAACTAAAATCTTCACCTATTACAGCTCCTGGAAACATCTGCCATTAGGTAAGAAAGGATCAAGAAATAAACAAAGAATGATAACTGCAGGGGACATAGAGATTTGCAATTTTAACACAGCTACCTGTCATAATCCTTTGCATTATTCCCTTTTTATAATAAACACATTGGTCAAAAGAAAAAAGAGATCCTTTACCACAACACCACTATTTAAATAGAAATTGTACTAAAAATAATGGACCTTTTATAATGTGGCTGATTTGACAGAAATATCCAAGACAACAATCAAACAGAAGGACAATCAAAACACATATAAACTTTATGTAATCTAAAAACTTCAATGACAGTTGTAATGTTAGATGTGTTTTACCATGTGTGATGCTTCTTATTTTAAGGTTTCTCAGCAGTAACATGCTGGACAATCTTAATTAAAGTGTAGATTAAAAAAAGTAGACCAAACCATCATTTTTGTTATGAAAAAAATATAAATACATAAAATATAGAAAACCAAGTGAAATTAATTAAGGTATTTGGGAGGTAATTGTATTTGAGGCTTATGGTAAACAGAGAAGATACACCAAAGTGTAGGAAATAATTGTAAGAAATACATTTGTACATCTGGAACTATTTTAAGTATGTTAATACTATAGTATTAGTAGCATAATTAGAATAGTACTTCAGAACAAGGATAATTAGAGAAATACACTTTTAAACATCAATAATAATAAATGTCTTTATAAACTATTGAATAACCACGTCACAGATTTTTTCATACATACTTTGTATTTAAGCATATGTTTTTGTTTTTTTTTTCTTTTTTTTTTTAATAAAATCCTTTAGGCTTTCATGTAGTGTCTTCATAATTTCAGTTAGGGAGGAGAGAAGTTCTGTAATATTTTTATACATAAGTCGGTTTGGAATAACGCCTGTCTGAGGTGTGGCAAATATCAGTATGAGTAGATACACTGGGAACAGATAACAGTGTGAATAAAACATCCTAACATTTCAGCTGTCATTGACCAGCAAGAGTAAAGCCTAAACTTCAAGTTCTCATGAGTGTCGTTTCAGAAATGTGAACCCTCTGTATAAGCAGTCGTCAACATTTCACAAGTGCGCTGGTAATCCTCTCACCTAATTTTGGCTTTCTCGAAGTGGCTCATCAAGCCTAAATTTTGAACCTAGATGCTTTTCTTGTCAGTAGAGGGAAAAATGTACCTCCAGAAGATAATTCCTCTTGTACTGTGATAAGAGATAGGGCTTCTGCATGTGGCTATCTCTTTATATCTGTTAAGTTTTCGTTCAGTAACTATTCTATTCTATTCTATTCTATTCTATTCTATTCTATTCTATTCTATTCTATTCTATTCTATTCTGTTTAGGATGCAAATTCAGCTGTTCGTTCATAGGTATCTAGGACCATTTGAGATACTATAAGGTATTCAGGACTTCTTCAGGGAGCTGATGTAGAATCCCCTTGTAAGACACCAAAGCCTCCAAAAATATCAGGAATGGCACCAAGCACCCACATGAGGGCAGTTCTGTAGTGTTCTTGAAGACTTTACTTGGATGGGATGTCTAATGTTTGGATGTTTTAAATTACAATGGAGCCCACCCAAGAAGAAAATTAGAATATACTACATGCCTTAAGGAAAATATAGACTGTAAACTAAATTAATATGAATTTGAACAGAGTTAATCGACAAATCTGTGTTTTTACAACAATCTTCTATTTTATTAGTTTTCAGAAATTCAGGACCTGAACTTAACATCCATCATACATAGGTGCATGACCATGGCTATAAGAGGCTATTTGTATTCTTTAACATTCTTATAAATTATCCAAGTGCAACAAATGTTTAAAATAACAGTGTTAGACACCCCTTACATTTACCACCTCTTTTCAATATCAACCTGGTATTATAATTACCAAATATATCACTATGGAGACTGACTCTGAAGAAATAATTTGTCCTGGATATTCGTTTGCATAGAGATCCTCTTGGTTCTTCATCTATCAGTTTGGTAACTTTTCATTCCCCCTTTTGTTACTAGTATTTTCTGTTTCACAACTGCAGGGGTGAAGTATGACCTTAATCTGAAAAAGTTTATTTCTTGGGAAGCTCTTCATACTCTGGGGTGTACTCTTTTGAAAGGGAGTGAACCACTGACCACAGAAGGCAAGCTTAAATTAGTGCATATCCTCAGGGCAAACCTCCTGTTCTCTGCACTTGCCTGGAGCCAACACAGTTCTCCTGCTTTACTTAGTGGTGCAAACTAACCCAATTTCCATTCTCATGTATCTAAATAGCATCTAGGTGAAGACACTTTCCCAAACTTAATGTTTAAAACTTTAGCTAATCTGGAGAAGCCTGTCCACCACTGTGCCATCAAACTGATTTTGTCTTGATCTTAACATACCTAATTGATACTAACAGATATCTGCAATGTTAACTTTTATGCTTGAACAGTGAACTACTAGTAATTTTTACATATATACATATATGTGGGTTTAGTGCTAGGTTTGGTTTCTTTCTCCAAGAGACCTTTCAGCTTCACAAGACATTTTAGAAGTATTTTCTTATGTATCTAAAGGAAAAAACCCAAACCAAACTACCACAAGAAACCCCAACTTATTATATACCACTACTTAAAAGTTTGTGGTTTTTTTTTTTCCCAAGTCTGCTAAGTCATCTAGTATCCTTTAATTTAACTGATACAAGCTATTGGATTATTGGATTAATGTGGGCAACCTTTTTTTTTTCTTTTTTTTTCTTTTTTTTTCCAAATAGAATGAATAAATAGCAGTTCCAGTTGAGAAAGGTCTACAATTAAGAAATTATGCAATTCTGTGATAACTGACAAATATTTATGATAATAGCTGCATACATATAGATAGTGAAGACTTCCTCTATTTCAGGAGGCTGCTGCTCTAATTTATATAGCCTTCCTTCCTTCCCTCCTTCCTTCCTTCCCTCCTTCCCTCCCTCCATCCTTCCCTCCTTCCCTTCCTTCCTCCCTTCCTTCCCTTTCTCCCTTCCTTTCTCTATTTCTTTATTATTTTTTATTTTATTTTATTTTTATTTTAATGAACTGATAATATTGTCCCTGATAATATTGTCTTTTGACTCACAGAGTTAAGATGGCAGAGGCAAAAACAATCTGATCTTCTGCATTGTCCCATTATTTTCCTTAAAAATTCCTCAGAGATAATGCTGAAGTCCCTCAAACCAGGACAAAAAAAAGTAAGTATGGATTTAAAGTGCTTAGGCTTAGGGAAAAAAAAAAATGCTTGAACTAACCAAATTTTAATTATTTAAAGAACAGAGGAGCAGCTGGAAGAAGCAGCATGAAAAGCTGCAGAACTCTGGTATAAGAAACAGAATAAGGATAGGACTACATGTACATAAGAAGAAAACAGGGGAATGGTGTCCCTGATAATTCTTCATATTGGCTTTGGAGACTTTGCCTGACGAAACTACTCAGGAGAAGGCTTTGTGGGATCTACTGCTTATGACAAAGCAATCAAAAACTGTAATACTCCTGTTTCCGTTGACTTCGGGCTTTTTGGCTGATTTGTTGGAGGTTTTTAGATCTGAATGTTAAACATCTTAAAAAAATTCTGGGCCAGTTGTTAAGTGGAAATTACTGTTCATACTGCCCAAGTTTGTTATGTGGGTGGGGTAACTCGTGCCAGTAATGTGTGATGAAACAGCCCTCAGAGAACAGTGTGCAGTGATCTTTATTGATTTTTGGCATTCATACAAATATTCTGAATATTTAACTCTAAGTCTCTTATATAATAAACCTGTATTGTTCAAGAAAATTATCACAGTTATATGATTCAGCTCTACATTGTAGAAATTTAAAATTAGGTACCCAGGTAGTGATTTCTGTGCATTAGTGACAGTGTCAATTCCTAGCAAAACCGTGAATGTTTAGTCATATGGGTTCTTGGTCAGTTACCTAAACAGAGACATCCAAAGCCATGGAAACCATCAAAGGGTAGGTGTCCAGAACATCTGCATGTGTTCGGAAGCATTTCAATGAACCTAAAAGATAGGCAAAACATTTAGAACTCCACTTGGAAGTCAAGCAGGATACCTTAATGCATCTAAGACAGGCATGGTGCATGTAAGTGACCGAATTAAGCCTGATAAAATAAATGTGTTCTAGAAAGCTATTCAGCTCACAAAACAAAGGTGTCATATCAGGGAGAGGTGAATTGCTCTCGAGACTCCATAAACTGTATCGACTAGACTGCATTAGAAATTTAGACACCTGAATAGAGCCCATAAGTAACATCACAGAATCACAAGGGTTGGAAGGGACCTCGAAAGATCATCTAGTCCAACCCCCCCTACCAAAGCAGGGCCACCTAGAGCACATCACTCAGGAACACGTCCAGTCGGGTTTTGAATGTCTCCAGAGAAGGAGACTCCACAACCTCTTTGGGCAGCCTGTTCCAGTGCTCTGTCACCCTCACAGTGAAAAAGTTTTTCCTTACATTAACCCAGAACTTCCTATGCTCCAATTTGCACCCGTTGCCCCTTGTCCTATCGCTTAGTGAGGTCGAGAAGAGCCTGGTTCCATCTTCCCGACACTCACCCTTAACATATTTATAAACATTGATGAGGTCACCCCTCATCCTCCTCTTCTCCAAGCTAAAGAGACCCAGCTCCCTCAGCCTTTCCTCATAAGGGAGATGTTCCACTCCCTTCATCATCTTAGTGGCTCTGCGCTGGACTCTCTCTAGCAGTTCCCTATCCTTCTTAAGCTGAGGGGCCCAGAACTGGA
>VWZZ01003607.1:417-36381 GCA_013399095.1 Psophia crepitans | reverse complement strand
AGCACTCGCGGGTGCATCCCATCAGGCCCCATGGACTTGCAGATGTCTAGTTTGGCTAACTGCTCCCTAACCCAGTCCTTGTCAACCCAGGGTAGCTCATCCTTAGCGCTGACTTCCTCTGGGGCTTCAGGGGTCTGGGGCTCCTGGGGAGAGTCTGCAGCAGTGAAGACAGAGGCAAAGAATGCATTCAGTAGCTCCGCCTTCTCTGCATCCTCAGTCATGGACTTCTATACTTTTGCGACTTCATTTAGGTATCAGCAATCTGGAGTTAAATGCCATCCTTCCTGTCTCAACAGGAAAGCTCTTAGGAGAAAATAACAGAAATTCCTCTACAGAAAGATTTAATTTCTGAAATTCTCTTTTATGTTAGCCTGATGAGGGCTTCAAGTACTGTGAAATTTAAAAAATTAAATATTTAATTATTCAGACTTTTTGCTCACTGAAAAATCCATCATTTCCTAGTATTTAACTAAGTACACAGTAATCTCTGCAGAGGAAATTCCAAGGACTTCTCACATTTTCCTTTTTTTCATGTTATAAAATATAATGATAAAGTAAAATCAAAAAGAAAATTGAAATGTGTACTGAGGAAGGAGACAAGGTTTACAGCAGTAGTGTTTATACATTAATCCGAAGGGTGAAAATCTAACACATGCACTGTGTTGGGTTTTCTTAAACTATTATTCATTTGCTAAAAGACCAAGGATAAAAGTGTAGAGTACAGATGGAAGATGTAAGCAAACCCCAAAACTATTAATTTTCTTTTTATCTGACTCATTTCTCCAGTATCAATTAACTTGGGAATTACTCTGGAAAGATATTAGTCATGCACTGTTGGAACAATTGACCAAACAGGCTCTTCACAAGAAAATCAGCAGAATTACACACGTAGACATAAAGCTGACCCAGTATCTACTGCAGTCATAAAACTCCAGAACATAAGACTTTTCTTTTTTTTTTTCTTTTTTTTTTTGTTCCTCAGAGCTGAAAAGCAAAAGGCAATCAAAAACTTTCTCAGGAGGATGGAGAATCCCCAATGTGCCTTGAACGGAGAGGCAGCATTCCACTCTTTCATTGAAGTTCAGAACTGTCAGCCAAAGTTACATGTTTGAGAGGCAGTTCTATTCTGGGAAGTATTCCAAATTCATTTATGAGCAAGTGAATCATTCTATGAGCAGCATATGCTAAACAATCTATTGTACACAAGGTAAGGGATATTATTCCATTTCATACATCACTTCATAACCTCAAATGAATAAATACACACCATGTACAGAGAAAATACCACTCAAATATTATATTGTAACACCAAACCTTTGACTACATATCAGCTGGTAAGTCAGTCTAGTTTAGAGCAGGGTTGAGACTTTTGTTGTTTTGTTGTTTGTTTGTCGGGTTTTTTTCCCCCAGTGCTAGTCACGGTGGACTCTTCAGTTACCGATACATTGAAGGATTTTCCCTGACACTACTAAACCTTTTATGAGGGACAAATGATAAGGAAGTAATGTGATTGACTGAACAGAACAGCCCATCTTTGATCTAATGGTAGAAGGTTCAGGCTATTCATATGCTCAACTGCACTCATAAATTATACACTAATACTGAGCCACTTGGATGATCACAGTAACTATCACACCCTCCTTGCTTGTCTTGCACTTAATTTCCAGAAACTTGCACATATTTTCCTTCAATCTTATCCATACAGTGCACATTCTCAATAATAAAGGACATATATTCTCATCAAATTTTACTATTACAGTTCTTGTCTATTTGTTCCAACACATCTTAACTCAAGGACACCCTATGTAGTTCAGCTCCAAGAAAACATAACCATTAAACGCACTGAAAATCTTTATGACGTTTCTTCAGTTTTGTTTCTGGTAGGAAAAAGACAGTTACTGCACAACTTACGACAATTACAGGTCGTCTTTGCTTCCTTATAATTAAAGGTCAAAGCTACAGAACTATTTATTTATTTATTTTAAAATTTATGAGGTCCACACCATCATTCCAGTTATTTTTCTTCCAAATTCAGCTATTACTGTTATAGTATAGACAGTCTCTTCAGAGGTATACTTTTTGCAGGACAATAAAAACAAGTAAAACAGTAGCAAACCATTGATTCAGCTGCTTTCTTGCCTGCAGCCCACGAAAATCCTCTTAAGGGTTTTATGCTGCTGAAAATCACTATAATATCCAGCTGCCTTCCATTACACTACCTAGGAAAAGGGAATTTTTAATGGCTTGGTTGATTTTCCAGGGGTGAAGAACATTTGCGTAAATATGAGACAGAAAAAAGATTATAAAGACAGGTAGTTAATAATAACTTAATTCTCATTATAACTAGAAAAAAAAATCATTATAAAAAAGGATCTTAAAGTAATTTCTAAACACGAATTTGCCTACTATACACCTTGAAATCTTTCAGCACTTACATACAAATGACATTCAGATGTTAGTAAATCAGAGCAGGTCAACAAAATAAATCCATTTCACTTTGACTTTAAAACTAGTGATAAGATGGTCAGCCTATGTTTAAGCTATTTGTCTGTGAGAATTGCACATAAGAGGTTAAAAACACTGGTGTTCGCTTATCTCTTATGCAAATATTGTAGATGTAAATTCACAAGGCTGGCATGAGAAGCATCCAAAGCAGTCTTACAGTGGCAAGATGGTACTGTTTTGGCTACATAATGTGGAATAAATGGATAAACAGTTTCTGCATAGAAACTTGAAGGCCATGGTGCCCAGAGTAAGACTTTTTGGTTCATTATCCATGAAATGACTATTGAAGTTGACACCTCTAACTGTGATAATGAACTGAAAGAAGTACATGCTAAACATATATAAATACAGTACTCAACTCTCCACCCAAATTGTGTTAAATGTCACCCCAGGGAGGGGAACACCTAAAGCTGAGTTATAGAGGATATTGAGGAAAATACCCCTGTGGGGAGAGAGAAGAGATTGAAGACCCTGAAGAGACAGTTCATGGACATGCTCCTTCTCCTCCACCCAAAACAGGCATGCCTTCCTGGCAAGTACTGCGACTTCACCTTTCAGTGAAGAATACCCAGGACAGCATTTTGTTAGCATTATAATCACATATTAATGTTATTGCAATAACTGTGTTTATCAATGGCACTTCTGAACACTTTATATCTGTCACTTTAATAAACTTTCTACCTGTTTCAACTTTGCAAAACTGTGTCAGTGAAAGTTCTTTGGGGGCTCTGGCAGGAAAACATTAACTCTGATATGTGGCTACACACATAATCCTTTAGATATAAACTGTTGACCAAGTCTGGGACTAAGACTAGACCTAGTGCTGCCTGGACTCCTCTGTGAGAAGGAATTTAGTAAGCAAGGGGTCCTTTCTGAACCTCGTGACTCAACTGGACAGCCTCCCTCAGTCACACATCAGACTCACACCCTTTACACAACACTGATCACTTTTTCTTCATCCTAAGTTTGAAAGCAAAATCTAGAACTATAATTAAATAATAGGTCTAGATAAAGAAAAATAATCATGATGGTACTTAATTAATTTTAATTAGACCAAATATAAAGAAATTGTGTGTTAAATTACACAGTATGAAAAAGACTAAAGAAAGATCTTAGGAGTGTTATCTCCTTTCCAAAACACTTCAAAAGCAAGGAAAAGCAACATAGCATGAGTTAGGCAAAGTTAAGATCATTCATGTGATGTTACTTATCAAAATGTCAAGCATAACCTGAAAACTTCCTGTCAGCAGTCCCAAAATGTCACAAAAAGAGATGCTTGCCAGGCAATACAGAACCTTTTCCTTTAGACAGAGGTGTGATTTGAATTCAGGCCTGTGAGCAAAGAAACAGTATTTTAACGCAAGCTTTGAGACCAAATACCCTTTGCAGTATTGGACGGAACCCTTAATACTCTGTAGCATTTCCACCAGACTGACATGAAAAGAATATTTGCCTGAAAGTACAGCTACTCAGATCACTTATCCAGTGGGACAAAATAAATGTAGGGCTAAGCAAGAGGAATTCCATTAATGTGAGTACAACTATACTTGCTTACTACAGCACTGAATTTAAAATTTTATGGATAAATGCCTTGGATAAGTAAATAAATAAATAGATAAATAAATAAGTATTAAGTTTTATTGTTTCATCCTTATGTGATGCATTCAGACAACTGCAGTTGAAAACACTGACTCTAGTCACAATGAATACACAAGGTAGATCAGAGGCATGGAATTTTTTATTTAACCAACTTTGCTGGCATTATTTTTCTTGTTTCTGAATTGCTTGCAAAAATAAACCAGAATTTCTTGGCATTTATTGTCTTGAATTATTCCTATAAATAATTCTTATTGTCTTGGTTTAGTACAATGACTTGATTCCATATCTCATCAAGTCTGATGCTGATACTGAACCATTTTTCTTGGTCTCATTACTCTTTTGTGTTATTGTTTCTATTCCTTGACTGGATAATGAAACATTAGGAAAATAAAAGCATAAAAACCTTTTAATGCATTTATAAATGAGCTAGACTGAGGTAATATAGACTGTCAAGGTCATCTGCTTACCTTAAATATCTGGAAGTTGTGGTCATAAGCCAGGCTAGACATCGCAGTCATCTTGTTTGCTCAGTGAAGAGATATAGTAACCTTAACTGGCAGTTCCTCTGACATGCCTTAAGGTAATACAGTCAGACGAATTGTCTTCTGGACATTCTGTTCATTGACTAATTGAACCCACAACACATATACACACCTGTTTAATCCCATTCAGATGCCATGCCTCTTGTGCTCTAGTTGCTGGTCCAGAAAAACACAAATGTTTCTCACATACCATGTCTGCCAAAGATTCAAGAAAAGAGCACTATGGCACCTATTTTTGGCCTGGTATGATTAATTCTGCTGCAGACATCAAACTCAAAGAAACCCAAGATGGAGCTGATGATTTGGGAAGACATAAAATTTTATTTAAATATGTGTTCACTAAACTGGAGAGGGTGGGGAGGAAACAACCAACAACAAACCACAAATCAAATTCGAAATTTACTCCAATACCTATTTAAATAAAAAGTGCTGAAAGGCAATATTAATACACTAATTCAGCTTGAGGTGAAATATGAGCTTTGATGAGATATATTGATAAGAAGATGCATTATGGTACACATTATGCAGTGTGAAGTTAATTAATGAACTACACTAGTCTGGCATGGTTTTATCTTTTTACATCATCTCTAAAAATCATAAATCCCCAGTCCCTGGAGATTAAAAGCTCAATTACAAACATTTATCCCATGATGAAGAATATATACTTCTTTGCAATCTCTACAAGATTCTAGATTTAAAACAACACATAGTTATAAGTTAGGCTTTTATGAAAAAAAGATCAAACCCTAAAACATAGCTCTGTTAAAGTTTATTATCAACTTCATGGAACTCTGGAAATAATTTTAAAAATACATTGCATTGCTTAGAAAAGCAAGAACAAGTAATGACCACCAAGAATTTAATTTGAAAAAAACCTGTAAATCTTAAAGGATGGTGTTTGGGAAAATGGTGGATTTTTTATATTCCACATTTCTCTGTGAAAGCAGAGCATTCTCATATGCCCTTTATTCCTCTACATGCTTAATGTATTCCTGGCAATGAATTGTTGCAATAAATTCTGTCTCTCTCAGGTGCTACTGTTCCAAGAAGTGAAAAAAGATCTTAGCTTTGTTCATTTTTCGAGACCAGAGAATAAAAACTTTGACCACCGGAAGTGCATGTGGAAAGTAGTCATCAGCTTACTTTCCCTTTTTCTGGACAGTATCTCATTGGCCGCTAAAGGTTTTAATGCTGCATGAAATATATAGGAGGAATTAGCATCTAAAGAAGCCTGATTTCTATTTCAATTTCTAATTTTGCTAATTGCTTATTAACAATTTTAATTATACAGGAGTATTTGAGGGGAAATCAGCCCATGTGTTCTTTAAGCACTCTCCCCATACTGATAATGGAAGACTCTAGGTTATTATTTCCTTGACAACACTGGACTGAAGTCATGATGGGGACTAGCTGACAGTGCAGCAGGGACATTTATAATCAGATGCATAAAGCCTGGAGGGATGGCTTGGGCACTCAAGCCCCTCCAATATTTACGTTCGGTATTAAACACTTCAAGTGAAGATAATGATTTTGGCTCATTGCCCTTTCCCAATATTTTGAAACAGCCATGTACCCATGGTCATAATAAAGGTAAAATTAACTCCACTGCAAATAGAGAGGAACAGTTGCAATTTAAACAAAAAGAAACCACAACAACAACAAAAATTAAGAGAGTCACATTTACAACAGCTATGTTGACACTATTTCTTAAGGAACATTTTTCAAACATTCATGTCAATCTTCTGGTCAGGGGATAAGCAGATATATTAATGTGGTCGTTCTGATCTTAATATAACTGCCAAAAGTTGGTAAAAGGCCCTCACTAAACATGATGAATTTCACGTTTCAGTAAGGGCAATAGTAAGCACAGCTCCACATTTTGGTGGTTTCTAAGTTAGCTGCTAAAGAATAAAAGTACTATGACTTATCTCAGAGTAATACTGGTTTCAATGTTAAAGTTGTAATTAGGTATTTTAAAAACAATGAGAAACTGCGTGGTCATTGGGGTTTTTTCTCCCATTCTCAACTGCTGATAACCATCGTGCAGATAATCTGCTACCTTATGAAAGCTATTAAACAAATTACTTAGCTTCGCTAGTACAAAGTTGGATTCACTACACAAAAAATTAAGAAATATTCTTCTAAAATCAGAAAAATTTTTCAAAACTGCATTGAATGTTTTACATGTTGAACTTGAGATAACGCTCCCAAAGAACATTGTAAAAATAATGATGTCCTTTGAAACATAACCTTAATTAATCAGGATATGTGATGAGAGGAGTTGTTTAGCTTAAAAGCGATAAGCTGACTTCCACTAACAATTTTTCCCCTCATAGACAGTGACAGCAACTCCTTTTGTGGCGTGGTAGTCTGATTCACTGTAGAGACTGGAAATAGAGATAGAGTGCCTAGAAATGTTGAAACACTGACCTTTGCAGTATAAGAAACCATTGTGCACTTTGTATACTTTTCTAGAAATTAGTATCGTTATTTTTTGTGTAACAGCCTGTAACACCAAATTTTCCAGTTTTGATTTCAAGAATTATAAACTCTCTGACAAAACGTACCTTCTTGTGGTTCAAAACAAACAAACAAACTAACTAATTAATAAATAAATAAATTTAACTAAATAAAAATATTTAACTAAATCAGTTAAAGGCATGACAAGAAAATTACCTTGACATCTGCATGACCTTTACACCAGATTAGTACCAAATATAAAAAAAACTTAGTAACATTGTCCAAAAGGTAAGTTTTATTGTCCTGTCTCAGAAAGCAGGGAAGCTGAAGGATTTCTGAATCAAAACTGATGCAAAGACAAGCTTTCCCATAGTTTGAAGTTAGTCATTGTTATAAAACTCCGACTATTATAAAAAAAATTATGGGTTTTTTTTTTTTAATTATTATTTTTAAAGGCTATATATTGTGGATGGTTTGTGAAACCTTAGGGTGCAGACTGTCAGCTTCCATTAGGTGTTACAACTCAGCGGTAAAGACTCTGTACAGCGGGGAAATTTACACCTTCTTTTAAACCAGTAAAGGCAGGTCTGTGTCAGTGATAAAATATTGAAGCAGATAGACTTCAGATGTAACCCAACATAACAGCTCATAGATTCCTTAAAACTCACATTTGGAACTAATAACTGCTTCTTTCCTGTCTTCATTTATCTGCCTTAATAAGATCTGGAAATACTACTGGGTCTCGTAAAAAATTCTAAATGACAAAACTCTGCCAGAGTTACCAAGGTTTGAATTCAACCTGTACTGTGCATGGAACAGAACAAATAAACTCTCTGCAATTGCACTGTAGTCTCACCATTATCTCCTAGGTCTACTAATATGAGCTTTGCAGTTAAAGCAGTAAGACTAACTCCTGTATTCCCCAGACATTGCTACGATGAAGTAAAGAGACATGAGAAGGTGAAACAGTTAATATGTAATCAATACAAACAGAACCCGACACAGAGAAAATTTTATCACCTGAGAGATAGAACAGTGTCTTTTCCAAGATGCTAACATGTCACTGCATCTTTGTTTTACCAGCTCTAGGTAAAAATAAGAAAGAAAAAAAAAAGAAAAAAAATAACTACAGGAAAAAATTGTTTTGAAAGATCAATTAAGTATTACTTTAATTGAAAATATCAAGTTCCAAATCAATTGCCAGCTGGTATAAAGCCAACATCTGATTTCGTAAATTGCATCAATAGAAACACACATTTAGTTTGGAACAAAGTCAAAACAATTGGTTTGATTTTGGTTCTTCAGAAGAGTATTTCTGAACTGTATAGGAGTAACTTTATCACTTCTGATTGGAAAGGAAACAAGACCATATTCAAAATAGGAACAAAGCTGTCTCCACTGCAGGCCTCTGGAGAGCATTTCGTTTGGTCTCTGTTAAATATTTGTCTTAGGATGATAAAACTCTAACTGCTGATAATTCTTTTTTCATCTCCATTAGCTATAGAGAGAAGAAAGTTAGCGATGAACTCAGACACAGATGATTAAGTTTCAGAAGTTTAGAGTTAAATGAGATTAATCTTCTCCAAGATGTGCGTTTTAGGTAGGACTCATTTAGTGAATCATTTAGATAACCTCTAGTGTAGACATCTGTGTGTAAGCTAACTGACTAACTGTCTGCATAAAACATTATTCTGCACCTACAAACTTAAACAGAAGGAAAAATTTCTCATGCAGGCCACAAAATTCAGTTTTGTGAAGTTACTTGCTAGATACCTAGAACAAGGAACAAACATATGGTTATCATATCTCAGATTGAAATTAGGACTATTTCTGCAAAAACCTTCTGGTAGTGCTCACTGTGGTTGCAACAAAAGTTCATATTGCAATAGTTTGTAATGGGAAAATTCCCATCTGTCTATTTGGCTTATCCTTTGAATACTTTTTTTTTGAGTGTTTAAAAATATTTTGAACTCGTAAGATGCTAAAAACTCTGACTGCTGCAAAATTAAGGTGGAAGAACTTTGTGTCTGAAATACTTTTTTTTTTTTTTACTTTTCTGACATTAGACTTCCATGTCACATGTTCGCACAAATTTAAAAACATAAAGTCATTAGTCATTTTGAAACCTGAAGAAGAGACCAATCAATTCAATTACATGAGCTGACTTGCTAAACTTCCATTTTGCTTATATATTAAAAAAAAAAAAAATTGAGCCACTCTAATAAGCTAGCTGCTCACAAAGGAAATATATGCAATATCATACTTCATTCTTGCAGATTTCAATTCACTTTCACAAGGTAAGCAGTGTCAAATATATTGGATGGGTCCAGTAGAACTGACTGTGCAACCTAATGTTCCATTAGTTTCATAGAATATCAATTAAGAAAGGTTACCACAGAAATTACGAGAGAAAAAACTCAAGTGAGTTAGTTAATCATATTTACAAATGGCCCTGTCATATAATAGCTCAGTTTGGCCTTGGTTTCTTTGCATTTAAAGAGAGCCATCACATTAAACCATTGATTCACTAGACTTTTCAAAAACCTTTTACTGTATTTTATGACTTTATATTACACACATTTCCTTATAAGCACTTTTCTTACAAGTCTATATGACCTTCTCCTGTTTTAAAATCCCCTTCGGGGATATTGTGTATCTTATCTCAAGTTTATAGGAAAGTATACACTTATCTGCATAAATACTTTTCTGTATGTTTTGTATCCACTGAGTTACTTCAGTCTGTCAGCCATAAAATAATCAACTTGCCCCTTGGTTCTCCAAATGGAATATCATGCTCTTCAAGGCTCAAAGCACCTTAATTTTTTAGATCAGCATTCCCAAGAGAAATCTCTCCCCTTCCCAGTGAATGGATTTAAACTAAAAGAGAGGAGATTTAGATTAGATATTAGGAAGAAATTCTTTACTGTGAGGGTTGTGAGGCACTGGAACAGGTTGCCCACAGAAGCTGTGGGTGTCCCCTTCCTGGAAGAGTTCAAGGCCAGGCTGGACGAGGCTTTGGGCAACCTCGTCTAGTGGAGGGTATCCCTGCCCATGGCAGGGGGTTGGAACTAGATGATCTTTGAGGTCCCTTCCAACCCAAACCATTCTGTGATTCTATGATTCCCCTTTTCATCTTCTTCCCTTCTCCCTTATGTACAGAACAAGTTTTCTCAAAGCTGTGTCTTTCTCATAGATTAGTTAAAAGGCAAGAGGTATCCAAGGTACCACAGAAACACACATTTTCAAATTGTCTCATTGCTGATGTGGAGAAAAGTGATAAAGTTGGAGTTTCACTTGTCATAAAACATCTCCTCTACCATCTGGGATTCATTTCTGCCTTTCATTTTTATTTATGTAGTGAAAGGACCGGCTGGTGAGTACTTTCTTTCACTATAGTTTGTTTTTTTAATTATTATTTAAAAAACAAATATTGTGGAGAACAAATGATACTAGATACACCCTAGCACAGTCAACCAGCTGTCATTGCATTGTGAATTTCTGTCCAGAGCTCTGGATTTCATTTAATAGTTAATTAAAATGGGAATTAGGCCTTGCCTCCTTCCCAGATTGTAGTGAATAACATGGTTTTGTTTGGGGCCAGTGAGGTACTTGGCTTTCACTTGTCCAGGATATCACCTTGGACAAACAATTTGTGTACCACTGCATTACTGAGCCTTTAAAATTAACAAACAAACAGAAGTAATAAACAAGTGAATAAAAGCATTTGAAGGCAAACAAAGGGAACAAATCTGCATTATTTAGCTGTGTTAACAAGATGGTAATTTTTTAAGGTAAATTTGGTATGTCCACAGGAGGTCTGAGTTAAAACATAGACACATACTATAGCTGTTAAAGTTCAAGCCAGGATGGTGCTCTGAAATGTATGAGGATATTGGAAATGTCCCACATTTTGTAGCTTTTCTGGGCACATTACAGCAACAGCTGAATCGTCCACATGCTGATTTTGGACTGCTGAGGATGAGTGACTGGAACTAGAAGCCAGGGTCTCTCTTCTGTACATGGCTTTCTTCAGTACCTGGCAAAAGGGAAAGCAAGATCCTTCCAAAAAAGTTTGAAAGCTTTCAACTGCCATGTAATCCCTGTTTGTTGAGACTAAGGAAGTGTTCAGTATCTACATGGTGCAGGCAAAAAAATAAATGTTTGATTCATTTATATTTTATAGTTGACACATAGTTGACCCACTAAAATTTTTATTTTATGTAGGTTAGGTCTAATAACAGCTTCTAAGATCATTAGTCATGCCTAGCTTAGGAGAAAGAAGTCTGACCAAAACTATTGTCCAAAGCAATATTCACCTAGAAATGGAAGGCAGAGAGAAACATTCCTTGCTTTCCTACCTTGCAGTAATTGTGCCATTGCTGTGTCTCTTTCTGGGATTTCTACCAGATATGCTCAAAGCCGAACATGTATGCTATGTTTTGAGAATATTTGTTTATTTATTTATTTACATCTATTATTATTTGAACAAGCCAGGCTAGGAAACAAGTAGGACTACTCAGAACAACCAGGAAGACACTGGTTGGTTATTTAATCAATGATATAAATAATGATGCTGTTTTAACTCATGTAAATACATCTAAAAAAAGAAAAAAAATAAATTCTAAACTTAAATTCTAAATTCAGAATGTATGACATCCAAATTCTACTATTTTTGATTTCTTATGTTACTTCTAGAGGTCTTTGAGTTAGGATGTGGAAAGGTAGGACTTTATGCCTTTCTAATTAATTCTATTGGTTGCATTTATTTTTTCACATTTTTCCTTAAGGAAATAGATCTAATTAATTTTTACATTGACAAACATGATAATCACCACAAAGAATATTGTTACAGGAGGTTTTAGGTGTTTTCATGCAAAGGTGTTCACTTCAGGTTTGTAGAAAACCTTATTCATCACTGACATGGATCAAGACGAAAATAATTAACAGACTTCTAATAATTTGCTGTGAAAAATATTCTTATTCCCATTGTTTCGTGAAACTTTTTATTTCAGTCATTTATCTGCTCTGTGTTGTAGCTTAAATTTTTTAATATGGAAGTCATAATAAATACTTTTTTTCTTTAAACTTATTTTCAAATGTTATTAGTAACAATATGAAGTCTCTTCGTTATGCATGGACTTCAAAGAACTAAAAACCACAAAGATGTAAACAGACATAATCAATAACAAAAACATGGTACTTGTTCATTACAGATACCTTGAAAGTTAACTAGATCAATAGTAGCTGGCTCTTTTTCAATTTATTTATTTATTTTTACCTAGGGTAAAAGGTTTTCCTTAGCAGAGGACAAAAAATGAGTCTCGCAGTTGAGCTATGAGATCTGAGGGCTATGGTAAATGTCTTCCTAAGTACATGAGAGAACACACAGAGCTCTGTTTCAGTTGGCTCAACCACCTACTGTGTCAGTGGCTTAAAGTTAAGGAAAAAAGGAAGTGCATTGAAAGAAGATGATGTTAGGCTACAAAGGGAAAGACTTTCTCTCTCACTGAAATACTGGAAGGAGCAATCTGTAAAAAGTCATAAATATAGACTGACACAGCTGTAGACACTCCTGATCTCCAGTAAGGCAGCAGTCATATCATTATAGCAGGATCATCACAAAAAAAAATGTGGGTTTTCTTTTCTGTAACATTTCTGAAGAGCAGAAAATCTTTTTCTTAATGTTCCCTATTATTCTAAAGACCACCACCTTTGATTAAATGGTACCTTTTATTTCTGAATAGCAGCAAGCGGATCAGTTCTCTCAATTCAGCTGGTGTTCTTTCAGAAAGCAGATGTAGGCAGATAGTAAGAATATTATTTCAGACATTAAAACATTTTCTGGCTATAAGAGGAAGCAAGCAAAAACTCCAGCCACTTCACAGTGCAGAAGTGTTAGCATTCTGTCAGCTTGTTCCATTACTTTCTTTTGAGCTATTAGCCATTCTGTAAACATCAGTTCATTATCATATAAGACATTAAATAACCCAAACAATCCAGTTATTCTCAGCCATACAGCACAAATTCTACATAATCTATTTACTCTTATGGCTTCTACTTTCCAGCTGTTGGGAATATTTAAATTTTTCTCCAGTAAGTCATCACACCACTGACTCTTTACCATCATGTTTTACTTTTGCATTTGCAACTGTACCTGTAGCTGAAGTAGCAAAAGTGGTAACTCAGTTTTCAGACTCACACTTGAGGTTCTAGCTTTGCAAACATAAAATTATCCCAGGCATTTTGGGGGGATTTATGACATGAAAACTCCTGGCTATTTTTTCAACATAGTTGTGTGTATAAAATCTACTTCCTGTAACTCCGTTGGGTTAGAAATATGATTCAATGGTAATCACACAATAAGTTTGCATGTGGAATTTAACTGGACGATGAACAAAGAGATAGTGCCAAGTCTGCCTTTTTCTCCTGAAGTGAGTGACAGACACTTCTGTATTTCCCTCAAAGTGTAGAGTTGGACACTGAGCTGGTAAACTGACAGCATCTCTGAACAGCCCGTTGAGCAGAAAATAAATGACAAAGAAAGTGGCAGTGCTTAAGAGAAATGTCTCTTTGTCCACCACTAGTCAGGTGTGAATTCACAGATCATTTTCCATGTAATCTATGAAAGATCAAATCAAAGCATTTTAGTCAAATTAGTAGTGTAGGAGGTAAAAGTTTTGCTGAACAGCAAAACCTTATTTATCCTCTTCTACTAACTACTCAAATCGAATTGCTCTTCTTCTATTACAAACCTATGTTTTCAGTTGTAAATTAGCCTTTCATTATACCCAGCAAGGAGGACAGATACACCAGAATATTCAATATTCTTTGAATTTTCCTATTAGACTTCCTGAAACTAATTAAAGGATGAAATTGTGTCTTCAAGCTATACAGCCTAAAACATTCATATCCCTCACCTCATCTGCTCAAAAATTAAGAAGTCCTTGTATGAGGGACAGATGGTGGGAAATGGGAGAGAATGCATATGCACATGCAATGCATGTACAGAATGAACGGACCACCCAGTGCTTTGAACTACTGCTTGATTGGATTCGGTGTGCTACATCATCTATACTTTTTTCAATTCTGAAATATGACCTTTTCATCAGAGTCATGACTGACTTTAACCTGAAATGTAACCAAATTAAATTCCTTAGTCCAAAGAAAATAACAAGCCTGCATCATGGATGCACAATATCCGCACATTTAGTCATTTTTAGCATGAACCAGTAATTTACTAGCACTGGAAAAAGGCAGTCCTTTCCCAGTTTCAAAGCTAAGATCAGTAACCTGGAGTTGTGTCAGGTGTTAGGTACAGAACAGAAGGAAAAAATTATTGTTCTGATGTTAATAATATTATAGTAACTCCATATAAGAAGCATATTATTTTCCTTTTTGAAGAGGTTTTTGTTAGTTTGTTTGATTTTATTCTTTTTCTGGCCTAAAACCCGGCATGTGACAACTGTCGAGAATGAGGAATAGTAACTTTCCCAAATTTTCCACAAATGCTAATCAATGTCACATCATGTCACAGAAGAACAGGGAAAATTCCAGTGAAATCAGCTACTAAAGAAATAAGAACAGTTGCAAGGAACACAGATTACACAAATTCAGAGTGCCAAAATATAAGACTCTATATGTTGTATCAGTGCTGATGGTTGGAAAACATGAACTATGTCCTGCATGCAAGGGAAATAATGGTGACAAGAAAGATACAATTTCATATCCTTACTTGCTGAGGTGGATTTCTTAGGTAGTGGAAGGAAATTTTCTGAGCCAAAGTGAAAACAAGCAGCACATTTGGCGTGGCCAGTATAGTCTTGGCTAAAAGTTCATGAACTGCAAAGGAAAAGTTGCAAGAGAGTTCCTACCAAACAGCATAAGAACTTGATCCATATTTTCATATGCTGTACTTGAACAACTTAGTTGTTTGTTGATCTCATTATTGCTTTGCTATAATGGGGGTCTTTTCTCACCTAGAAAAGCAATCTCAAATCTAATATCGATGTAACATTTACTTGAATTTAATTGGAAAATATTTCTTTCAAAGATCTGGAATTTTCTGGTAAAAGATGTATTTGCAAAAAAAAAAAAAAAAATTCCACAGCCAACTCTATGTTTCTAGTACCTCTACTACTTTCTGTAGACATGTAATACCAATTCTTTTTTATCCTAAGCTGGAGCTTATTTTTTCCCAAAATAATTGTTTTATATTCGCAGTTCCACTCTGTCAACACACTTGATAATAAAAATAAAAAAAGAATGCTTAGCTCAATTTCCTACATTATTCTAGCAGTGTCCTTTTGTAAAGGAAAGGGCAAATGTGACGTGCATACTCACGCAGATATGTACATATGAACAGAGAAAAAATATTATTATCCAAGTACCTTTGAATCAGGGATGTGTAATTAATTTCATCTTCCCCTGTGTCTGATTCTCTTTTGTGTCTTTATTTCTTCCACATGAATCCTAAAACTGCAAATACTCCTTTAAAATGGCAGTCACTACAAACAAAATCTGAACTGTGAGTTTCTTAGGTCCATGACTGTACCTTTACTTAATTTTCTGGTCACCGTTGGAGCTGTGGCTCAGTGTCCAGGGAGCAATCTAGGGGAGGGGGAAGGGCACTGGGCATATTCTTCAGCAGAATTTGTGAGGTTTTGCCTCTGGCATTCAGGTTGGAATGTCCCTTCTGATTACGGTCTGCTGCAAAACTCCTGAGGATGTGACTGTACATTTCAAAAAGCAGAGACAGTGAATGTTACTTCAGATTACTTCTCCACTTCTTGAGTTAAATGTATGCTAAAATAATGAAGGAAGCTGAATTAAACATCTTTTCTTTTTATTTTAACACTAATTTGATCTGCCAAAGTAGCACAGGGAATATAAAATATCTTTTAAAAACCCACATCAACAACCCTTAGCTTCCATAGCTATAAAAAAGCTTTTTAAAAACTTCTAAGAATGCAATTTCTTCATTTTTATTAGGCATTTTGAGCAAGATTTCCTTCACCTGGGTGTGAAGACCTTAATGAGATTGGATGATTTTTGCTTTCTTATGTGTCTTCCTAGTGCTAGTATGTAGTAATAGTGTCATGTTTCCACTATTTATTAGAAGTAATTTCAAGGTTCTGCATGTTTCCTGATTACTGTCGTATCTTGATTATTACATCAGGCAAGTTAAGCAAAGAGACTTCGACATTTTCCATTTCAGCTACAATTCTGTTAGAAGAATAGACATTGTTTCCTTCTTACATTTTTCAGTTTAGAACAACAGTATCGGTTTCACCACCTACACTCCCATATGTATTATTTTATAAGTATCTGAGACAATTCAAAACTATTTTATTTGGGAACACTCTTTGGGAAACCAGGTGTCAATTGAAACGTTTCCATTGAATTTAAAAAAATCTCATCCAACACCCAGCTTCCAGAAAAGAACCTTGAAAATCTAAGAAATGTTAGCCTTTGGAGACTGTGGGGTACTTATTCATTTATGTTAACATCTTTTACCAGTGCTCAAATAATTTTAAGGAAATCTGAAACATTAAAAAACAAAACCAAATATGCAACCAAAAAAACTTAATCTAAATTCTTTTCCTGCTACATGTAGAAGCATTTTAATGGGGATGGAATTTGGAAATCTTGCCGGCATTCTAAAAGAAACTTGGAGTTAAACTACTTCTGCATTTTAAGACATCTAACAGAGCTTGTATCCTTTGGTCTCTTATGAACAAGCGGGTCTTGTTTTACAGGTAAATGATACTTCTGTCTTCCTATAGATAACACAGTGTGCACAAGGGAAGACATATTATAGGTTGCTGTAACCGTTCTCGTCAAGAAGAATTTTGTGGTTGTGTTTTTCAAGAATTCTTGTACCAAGAGGGAGCCTAAGGGAACTGTGTGGGCACTGAGAGCTAAATGACCTGCAGGTAACAAATGCTGTTACATATATATTACTTTTCTGTGTGCAGTGAAAATAAGCCACCTAAAAACAGCCTTCTGTTGTTTGGGTAGTGGCTGTTATTTTCAGTGGAAACCAGGCATTGCAACATAAACAAATTACTGGCTATTATTCAGCACGCTACCTGTCGACGAAATGCCTGTAGAATTTGCTTTAGCTGAAGATATAATAATCCTCTGTCTCGCAAAAGAAAGTCCATACAGTCACATAACAGTAGTTTAATAGTTCCCATTAAAACAGTTTGTGAACACTTCTTATCTCATAAAGACAGAATGCAAATATGAAGCTGATCCCACTGTTCTTACGCAAAATCCCTTTAAATTCAATGGGAGTTTTGTATGAGAGAAGACTGCAAGCTTAGACCAATGCCAGTAATGTTCAGTGATCTAACAGATAGTGAAGCTCTTCAGGATTTTTGTTTTAAGTAGAGTAAACATAGAGCATGCTCAGCAGACAGAAACCTGCATGTTTTCACTATAAATACCTGCAAGGCAGACCAGCAGTTAACCTTGCAGATTAAACAGAAAGAAGGAGCTACAGGAGGGTAGTTGATCCATTCTGTCAAAATGCCAGATGGCTGTAACTCTTTGGCTTTGTATATTAAATTTGCCCCAAGGCTTTTTTTCTCTTTCATTTTCTTCTCTCCTTGTCTAAAACAACATGCTGGCTCCACTGTTGGACAAATGCAGCTTCCTACTCCTACAAAAAACAAACAAACAAACAAAAAACAAACAAACAAAAAGATTTTTATGGTAAGACCAACATCTGGTGTCAATAAGATTATGAAGAGAAAATCACTCTCGGAGAGCATCTCTTCACCTTTTCTCTCCAGGTTAATTTAACAGATAGCACATATGCTTGCACTCTCTTAAATCTGGTAGAATGTGTTTAGTCTCAGATTTACATTTGTCTTAATACAAAAGGGAAAAGCAAGTTCATTAGTATAAAATATGTGTACATATTTTCGTGGCTACAATATTGATAGACTTCAAATGAGATTCCTGAGATGAAAATTTTTAGACAACAAACCTGTTTCTGCAGGATAATAAATTTGTTTTAAGGTGAAAACAAAAGACAAAAATACTCTTTCTCTTAGCAATACCCCTTAGTAAAGTCAGTTTCTCATCTACTTTGCTACTTTTTCTCCTAGTATGTGGTCCAATATGTGGTCATGCTGGAATCCACAAAATGAAGGAGAGCTATTTGTCATCTCTGAAAAATCTGCATAGTTAGTGTGCATATGATGTCATTTTTAAGGTGAAATAAGATGTTAATAATTCTTCTCTTACTGTGTACTAATTGTTAGTATGTCCTGTATTTCAAAACGAGTAGAGTTCCTTCTCAGGAAGTGCATGCCCCCTCAGAAATCGATGAGACCTTCTACAGACCGCTAGAAGTAGCCTCATGATCATACATACTGGTTCTCATGGGGGACTTCAACCACCCTGATATTTGCTGGAAAGGCAGCACAGCCAGGCACGCGCAGTACAGGAGGTTACTGCCGAGTACTGATGACAACTTTTTGACACAGATGGTGAAGGAGCTCACAGGGAAATGGGTGCTGCTGGACCTTGTATTAACAAAGAAGGACTGGTTGAAGATGTGAAGGTTGGGGGCAGCCTTGGCTTCAGTGACCATGAGATGGTGGAGTTCAGGATCAGGGAAGTAAGGAGGATTATAGCCCTGGTCTTCAGGATAGCTAACTTTGACCTCTTCAAAAGACCTGCTTCGGAGAATCCCATGCGTTAGAGCTCCAGAAGTTGGAGGAAGGTCCAAGAGAGTTGGTCAGTATTCAAGAACCACTTACTCCAAGCTCCAGATCGGGGCATCCTGAAGAGTAGGAAAACAGAGGAAGGAGAAAGAGTAGGAAAACAGAGGAGAAAGGAGACCTGTATGAATGAACAAGTAGCTGCTGGAAAGACACAAGAGGAAGCAGAAAGTTTACAGGATATGGAAAAAGGGACTGTCCACTCGGAAGGAATATAGGAATGTTGTCAGCATATGTAGGGATGAAACAGAAAGGCTAAAGCCCATGTGAAATTAAATCTGGGAAGGGATGTCAAGGACAAAAAAAAGGACTTCAAGTACATCAGCAGCAAAAGGAAGACTAGGGAAAATGTGGGCCTGCTGCTGAATGAGGTGGGTGCCTTGGTGATAGACAATACAGAGAAGGCAGAGTTACTGAATGTCTTCTGCTTCAGCCTTTACTGCTAAGGCTGTCCCTCAGGAATCCCAGACCCTGGAGGTAAGAGAGAAAGTCTGGAGAAAGGAAGACTTTCCTCAGTCAAGGAGGATTGGGTTAGAGAACATTTAGGCAATGTCAACATCCACAAATCCATGGGCCCTGATGGGATGCACCCACAAGTGCTCAGGGATCTGGCTGATGTTATTGCTAGGCTGATTTCAATCATCTTTGAACAGCTGTGGAAAACAGAAGAGGTACCTCAGGACTGGAGGAAAGGCAATGTCACTCTGGTCTTCAAAAAGTGGAAGAAGGAGGACCTGGGAAACTACAGGCCAGTCAGTCTCACCTCCATCCCTGGAAAGGTGACGGAACAGCTCACTCTGGGGGTCATCTCTAAGCATGTAAAGGAGAATGTTGTCACGAGCAATCAACATGGATTCACCGAGGGGAAATCATGCCTGACCAACCTGATAACTTTCTATGACAGCAGGACTGGCTGGGTGGATGAGAGGAAAGCAGTGGATGTTGTCTACTTTGACTTTAGCAGGGAGGTCCTGCTTTAGCAGGGGGATTGGACTAGATGATCTCCAGAGATCTCTTCCAACCCCTACCGTTCTGTGACCCTGTAATTTTGGAGGTGAAAATTCTAGGATCAGATGAGCTGTTTAGCTCAATCTTAAAATAAACCAGACCTAACATAAGAGGAAATATGAAAGCATTTCTTTCAATTGATTATGTCAGTGGGAGCTGAAGGCACTAGACTGCAGTACTTGAAGTAATTTATTAGCTATCTCTGAAGAGCTGGTTATCATCTTTTCTATGCTGTCCTCAAACATAGTGAAAACACAGTCTGACTTTGAAAAGCTTTTTCAGGTGATAGTGCATCTTCCTTAATGCAAATGAATGAAATATAGTACAGTTCTGAAGAAATACATGATTGATCTGTGTAGTTTGTGTCAAAATTCCTTTTTACCTCATCACAAGAACCTTTTCAGTACAGAGTTTTAAAGGAAAACAAATAGCAATTTTCATCACTGATCACTTTCAAAATAAAAACAGTATTATCAGCAGTGAATTCAGATAAAACAAATATCAAGCAGAATAGTAAATTTGAGTATCTCCTAATCTGTCATTAATTTTACTGGTAATTTCTTCTCCCCCTGCCCCTTCCACAGCCCAATCTGAAGTGCCCATGGGTGATTAACTTGCTGTGATAGGTTAAACACTAGTCAAGTGTGATATTAAACAATAAATAAATAAATTCCCACAAACCATGTACTGAAAATTAAAAAAAAAATCTCTTTAATGTCAAGTCTGACTGATAAAAATCACATTGTTACTACTTGAGGGAACTACAGAGGAACAGTTACTGTATGAGACTTATGCTAAGAGGGTTTTTCTTATTCTGGCTTTAAGACAGAGCATACAACCCATTGTAACTTTTTCACATGATACATACTTTGCAAATCATGAAAAAATATTTGTTTTAATTTTTTATAATTTTTAATTTTAAAATATTTAATTTCTAATATCTCTGCTAGAATTTAAAACTAACTTAAAGCTATTCAGAATAATACTTTCCCTAATAACTGCTAAAATGTAACTTCAAGGAATATGAACTTGAAAAAGTTTATAAAAGCTGTGTTTAACAGCCTTAATGAACTTATATTCCTTCATCTTTTCTAACCAATTTTCCTCCACTTTTCATTTGGACCTCCAACAATTGGCAATATAAAACCAAATGCTTTCCCAAAAGTTGTTCAACATTAGCCAGCTTCCTGTGAGAAATGAGCAGAACATTGCCTTCTTTCTCTTTTCTCATATAAATTCTACCCAGCTGGGGCCATTTTCTGTAAACAAGAAAAATGAAGGAAAAAACCTTGTACACAGTATCTCACTCCTTGCTGGTATCTTGGAGTTAGGTTTTCAGCTACTAAATGGTTCAGCAGACCATAGACTGTACCACACTAGAGGCATGTGAGAAAGTATAGACTTCTAATGAATGAAACCACACTCATAACTTCATTTTGTGAGGTTATATTCCAGATTTTTTATTTAATATGTACTTGTGTTTTTATTTATAAGGATGGTTCATATTTCAAATTAAATAATATTCAAATTTATTTTAGCAAGGTGATAGCATTTCTTTTTATTATATGTTGTTCATATGCATTAGAAATTTAATTATTTTTTTTTTAAACTAGAAACTATCAGAGAAACAGTGGTATTTCTTGTGGGATTGCATTTCCATCTAAAAACCTAAGAAGCCTGTTGAGAGATGGCTGTCCTCATTAGAATTTTATCTCGATATTTTGACTAAGTAGAATTGGCTAACTTCGTATAAAGTATTGAATATCTGAGATTATTATTCTTGCTGATATTGTGACCTAGAATTAATACTAGGATTATTTTCTTTCTTCCTCAATTAGTATGACAGCAGACAGCTATGTTTTCTCTGGCAACTATTTTAAGATATAACTTTTTTAAAAGAATACTTAGAATATTGCACAAAAAATAATGGCTTCCCAACAGTTGCAAAATTTATATTTCAGTTGTGTTTTTTCATAGAACGTAAGTTGAATAAAATACATTGCAAGTGTATTTCTTTGTAGCTGTGTACCAATTCTTTTGCACATTCTCCTACTCTCATTTCAAAAGATAGGAATAAACACAGAAAGTGAAAACAGAAGAGGAGGAAGAACTTTCAATTTTAAGTTCTTACTCACTTGTCTTGGTCTTCCCTTTCTGGAATGTATTTTATGGAAGAGCTTTTGATATAGGTCTAACTGCTGTTGTCAAAAGCATTCTTGTAATCATGCAGTTTCAAATAGTCTTCTGCCTATTACTTTCTGAGCAAGGGATATTGAGATCATTGATTTCCACTGAAATATATCATAACACACATTTCATTGGAATATGAAATAGTATCATGGCAAAATATTTTATTTTGGAAAATAAATTATATGTGAATAACAGTTAATCAAAAATTAATATAAGAGCAAAATCATTCAGTTTTGACTTAATTCATTAAATTTTATTTTGTTAAATGCACTTTGGAATTAATTTTAACTTCATAGACTAGTACCTTTTCAGGTAATATTTTTTCGAGAAAGAAAATCTATAGCAAATTTGCTCGTAAATTAAAAACATGGTAGACTGCTTTTGTGGATGAATAGCAAAGGTGTCGTTACGATACTATGATTGCACTGTCCTGCTTTATCTATTTGAAGCTTGAAAATGTGAAAGAAAGCCACAGACAGTTCTAAGAGTAACGAATCACATTCATCCAATTATTATGTTTTTCAATCAATGTATATCATGTGATGCTAGAGAGAAACTTATTTTTGGTGTAGTTTTCTAACACGATGTCAGATGCTGTTAGTAAGTATAATATTAGCTGAATATCACCTCAGACTCCTTCTTGCTCTTGCTGTCTGGATTTGTCCACCTTGTCTTATTACAGTTCTTTCAAGAAAAACTCATGAACATGACTTATTATTTATTTTTTAAATTATTATTCCAAGAAAATCAGTTAAATATCACTTCTTTTTTTTATTTTTAAAATTATATATACTATTGGAGTGGAAAGCTCAAAATAATATTTTATTACCTAACACACTTTATTGATATAAATATTTCATTCTTACATTTTTCTTTCCACAGACTATAATTTCATTAAGAAAATTCTACCTTTTTGTCTGCAAATAGTCCTGGAAATGTGTATCAGTAATCTATCTTCCCTGATCACTCAGTCTAGCAGGAACCTGCCTTAATCCAAGCACAATATACAGGGGGGGGTTGGTTTTGTTTTTATTTCTATGAAAATATTACTTACACTGACAAAAGCCCCACATTTCTCTGGTTGGAGCTCATATTGGTTCTGGCTGGGATGGAGTTAGCTTTGCCCATAGCAGACCATATAGTGTTGCGCTTCGCACTTATGACTAGAAAGTTGTTGATAACTCATCAATACTTTGGTTCTTGCTGAGCAGCACTCACACAGCATCAAAGCTGTCCCTCCAATCTAAGGTCAGTAGATTGGTAGTGGGCAAGAGACTGAGAACGGACACAGCCAGGACAGCAGACCCAAACTGGCCAAAGGGTTATTCCATACTGTATGACATCATGCTCAGCAATAACAGTTAAGAGAAAGGAGGATGGATGTGCGGGAGGGACAAATATTAATTATTAAGGAGCTTGTTCTGTTGAGAAGGGGAAATGAAAGAATGGTTTGGTGGGCAGCAGCCAGCCAGCCAAAGTCCACCCACCAAAGAGTTACAGCCAGAAGAGAGGTAGCCGCTTACGCTAATGAACAAATATGTGTTAATTATACCTCATTTTAACTGTTATTCTACAAGAAGGACGAATGGATATTTTTCTTTGAGTTCGACCACTATGACATTTATCTGAACCAAGCGTACTTTGCTGTATTTTTTGCATAATATTTTCTGTTCATTTTGTTAAACCAACACTTACAGATGGAAAGACAATATTAGTATGAAAAACTCCCAACCACTCTATTCATATATATCTTGATTTGTTGCCAGGTTACATGAAATTGAATAAACAAAAAATATAGGCTATTTTGCATGCTACCTGAGGACTGCTACCTTCATTAATTGACTGAGGACATGCTACTTGTACTATTTCTCACTGCTACTGTTCGATTTTATGCTTTATTTGGTGATATAATGTTATTTGTTAATTTTAGGACTTTTTTCTTTATTTTCTTCTTTCCAGTGCATTATTCTGTCATTTACTGTGTATAAACTCCCTGCTGCTAAGCAGAATTTTCTTTTACCTACTTGGTACCTTAGTGTCTTCCTAGGGTCTGCAGTAGGTCTAACTCTCAAATTTATATTCCTTCCAACTCATAGTCTACAAAATTCTCTGAGTGTAGTTTATATTATGACTAAATTAAATGCAGTCAATGTTACACAGCTGTTTGAGATCTACTTTTTCCCCACTTCCAAACTTACGATCTTGTATCTAGGTAGTTCTTAAAGCCTGCAATACCATCTGAATAAAGACTAAATTAGGTAAAATATGTCCTGAATTACTTTTAGAAAGCTCCTTGTTACTTGGATTTTATATGTGTTATTTGAAGTATGCTACATTCATAGAATCATAGAATTGTTTAGATTGGAAAAGACCTTTAAGATGGTCAAGTCCAAGCACTGCCAAGTCCACCACTAAACCACGTCCCTCAGATCCACATCTAAGCATCTTTTAAATACCCCTAGGGATGGTGAATCCACCACTTCCCTGGGTGGCCTGTCCGAATGCTTGACAACCCTTTCGGTGAAGACTTTTTTCCTAATATCGAATCTCAACCTCCCCTGGCACAACTTGAGGCCATTTCCTCTTGTCCTATCACAACAGAGGATAATGAAATATTTTCCCTTGCAACTGTAACCGTGGAAGATATTAAAGAATATCTGTTAATTTAAACAAGCTTACACACATGAGCCTTAGTTGCATCATATAATGATAAAAGAGGAGTCTGATTAGACCCTCGGACCATCTGTCTTATTACATACCCTGTACCACTTCATTCTTCAAAAATCTTTATCTGAAGGTAAAATACAACAATTTTCTAACTAAGCTGCTACAGACACTAGGGTAAATTAAATAGAACATGATCATTATTACTGAAATATTTTGAGCATTTGGTGGATTTCATGTAAATAAATTATGCACTTTAGTATAACCCCATAAAAATCAGATGTCTAGGAGCACACAATGACGGCAAGCACTATGTCATAAACTGTGTGTAGCAAATAGCCAGGTGAATAGAATCATTTAGATTGGAAAAGACCTTTAAGATTATTAAGTTCAACCATTAACCTAGCCCTGCTACATCCAAACACTAAACCATGTCCCTAAGCACCACATCTACATGCCTTTTAAATACCTCTAGGGATGGTGACTTAACCATTTCCCAGGGAAGCCTGTTTCAGTGCTTGACTATGCTTTCAGCGAAGAAATTTATCCTAATATCCTCACCTGGAACTACTTGAGGCCATTTCCTCTTGTCCTGTTATGTGGGAGAAGGGACCAACACCCACCTGGCCATAATCTTTCAGGTAGCTGTAGAGAGTGATAAGGTCTCCCCTGAGCCTCCTTTTCTCCATGGTAAACAACCCTAGGTCCCTCAACAACTCCTCCTAAGACTTGCGCTCTAGATCCTACACCAGCTTCGTTGCTCTACTTTGGACATGCTCCAGCTCCTCAATGTCTTTCTTGCAGTGAGGGACCCAAAACTGAACACAGTATTCCCTAGTGTGAATGTGAGTGTGCAGTGGTGCCAGTGGTCAAGAAGACTTTTCTTCCCAATTTTTACATGTATTAATAGGAGAAATTAAAATAGAGGCAAATTATATTCTTTCTGAATTAGCAATATAGAGAGTATTTGCTATCCTGTCCTGTGTTCCCTCCCAGCTTCTTGTGCACCTCCAGCCTTCTCGCTTGCAGGGCATGAGAAGATGAAAAGTCCTTGAGTTAGTGTAAGCATTACTTAGCATCAATGGAAACATCATTGTGTTATAACCAAGTCTCATACTAAATCCAAAACACAGAACTATACCAGCTAATAGGAAGAAAAGTAACTCTATCCCAGATGAAAGCAGGACATCTGTATGTGACTATAACTGCAATATGTGTGACTAATAGAAAGCGGACTATGGGGAAGCTAAATTCTAAGAAGCAGATTGCTTTGTAAGTTCTCTTGTACTGTCTTCAATCTAAAATCAATAAGATTTTCTGGAGATTTTTTAGAATAATTTTATATGATCTGCAAAGCTAACTAAGGATATTAAGCCAATAAACTTAACATATAGGAATAACCAATACAGAGTGTTAAGATTTTTGAGAGTGTCAAGAGTTATGAGACCACATTCTCACCCTATCAGGGAGAAAATCTGCATATTACAGAGAATTCAGAAGAGAAACATTGAAATGAACAGTGACTGAAAAATGAAAGATCTATGAAAGAGATGAGAACAGTCTGTTTAGTTTAACATGGAAAGCCTTAAATAGTAATTTTAGCATCATGTTGAAGTATATATATAAGGGAAATAAAAAGAAAATCAACCAGTCTAATGGATGTGAATAAATTAGTTTTTATAACAGACACTGGGATTTTTGTACTACTGGAAATGTTAAAATAATTTCAGATTTTTTATAACTCTTTTTTTTTTCCTGTGGCTCTATTTACATGAGCAAATGCAAAAAATCCACAATCAGTCATAGCCAGCAAAGAATATGTGGTTGGTAAGATGAATCTTACTTATTTGGTGTCCTGGTTTCAGCTGAGGTAGTTAACTTTCTTTACAGTAGCTAGTATGGGACTGCGTTTTGGATTTGTGCTGGAATCGGTGTTGATAATGTAGAGATGGTTTTGTTATATAGAGGTATTTTTTGTTATTGTTGAGCAGTGCTCACACAGAGTCAAGGCCTTTTCTGCTTCTTAACCAGCCCCACTGATGGGATGCCTGGGAGTGCACAAGAAGTTGTGAGTGGACACAGCTGGGACAGCTGACTGCGACTGACCAAAGGGATATTCCATACCATATGACATCACGCTCAGCTTATAAGGGGCTTGAGGAAGAGGAAGGATGGGGGATGGTAGTGTTTGGAGTGGTGATATTCATCTTTGGAAGTAACTGTTATGTGTGATGGAGCCCTGCTTTATTGGAGATGGCTGGACCCCTGCCTGCCCACGGGAAGTGGTGAATGAATTCCATGTCTTGCTTTGCTTGTGCACGTGGATTTTGCTTTAACTGTCAAATTGTCTGTATCTCAATCCATGGATTTCCTCACTTTCATGCTTCTGACTCTCTCCCCCATCCCATCAGGGCAGAGTGAGAGAGTGGCTGTGTTGTGCTTAGCTGCCAGCTGGGGTTAAATCATGACATTGGTTATCATATTTGCAAATCAGAATCACAAATTCTTGGCATTTCTTGCTGTTATATGCATATATGTACCTGAAGGTACACAGGAATGCACAGTGTTTACTGTGGGTAAAGTGAAAAATAAATGTCTGAACCTGCAGTCCTGTAAATAGTACCTATAGTCTCCTTTCAAAATTATTTTTTCCAATGTTGTTGAGAAAACAACAATTTCTATGGCTTTCAGGTTTTATTTGGGTTTTTTTTTGTTGTTGTAGTTGTGTTTCTTTATTTGTTGTTTTTGTTGGTTTTTTTATTTGTTGTTTTTTTAAATTTTGTTTGTGAGTTGTTTTTTTCTAATTACATATCTTCAATCATGCATATCAGAGATAATATGAAGACAAAGGAAGAGGCCTTGCTAATCCACATAGATCAGCTCCCACCTATTCAGTTAGTCACCTAGCTCTATTACTGGGATTGCTCCTTTTTCAGATAGCCTGTGACCCTTTATCTGCAGTATTTTTAGTGGCAAACTATTTTCCATACTGTGTTTATGATGTAAAACATACAAACTCCTGTCTCTCCTTGTTTCATCATACAGCATTGACACGCAGCATTTTCAGCCAAGACAGAGGTAAAGCAGAACACTGCAGGTAAATCATTCCTCAAAAGACTTCTTTAAACTACCTTCACTGACCACTGTGTTTGTGTAATTACTGAGGGGCAGGAAAAAAAAAATGTTCTCACAATCAACAGGCAAAAGGACAAGCTAAAAGGCTGAAGTAGGATTCCCTTTGCCTGATACTACACCATGCTTCTTGCTTCTCAGTTGTCAGACCTGTGTTTCAAATCCAAATTAACATGCTCCATAATCCAAATTTCTGCCACAGATGCAAATTGCACTGAGTGAAAATACTGGTTACTTTGTGTGTAGTCCTCTTTATAATGGAGCATTAATTTCCTGTTTTATTTGTGAAGTATTTGTTGAACATACATTGAAGTCTAGAATTAATGAGATTAAAGGACATAAAGCCCTGATTCTTAATAGAGTCATTTAATTATGAAAGAATCTGTTTTTCACGTTTTGAATGGCTGTTACTAGTTTATAATAATGGCATGGATTATTGCATGCAATTTTAAACACTTGAGGATGACTTTAGCCTGCAAAAATCTAAAGGAAAATATGTGAAAAAGTATGTCAAAAGAAATAGCATAATTTATCCAAGAAAATTAGTTTTTCTTTTTTTCTCCTTTTTTTTTTCTTCTTTCTCTTTGCTAATATAAAGATGTGATTATGCGCTATGAACTATTCCTCGCCCATATGGTATATGTCTATCACATAGTATGTTCCACATTATGTCTGTAACAGCTGATTATTGGATTCAAGATAGTTCTTGACTCCAAACTGATCTTACTTGAAAACTTGAGAAGTTGCTTCTTTTGATTACTCACTCCAGAACAAGATGTTTTCAATGAATCTTTCATTCCCATAATAATGTTGTGGACATCAATCACTAATTCATTCATTTATTAATATTTTCAGTCAGTATGTATTTATAAATAATACTTATACCAAAAGCCTTGTTAGGATATTGTCACGGTTTAACCCCAGCAAGAATCTAAGCACCATACAGCCACTTAATTATGGGGATGGTGGAGAGATTCGGAAGGGTAAAAGTGAGAAAACTCATGGGTTGAGATAAACACAGTATAATAGGTAAAGCAAAAACTGTGCATGGTTTCTTTTTTTTTAAAACAAGGAGTTCATTCACTACTTTCCATTGGCAGGCAGGTGTTCAACCACCTCCAGGAAAGCAGTGCTCCATCATGCTCAATGGTTACTTGGGAAGACAAACACTATACTTTGAATGCCTCCCTCTGCCTTGTTCCCCCAGCTTTATATGCTGAGCATGATGTCACATGGTACTGAACCTGGCTGTGCTCCCTCCTAACTTCTTGTGCAATCCAAACCTACTTGCTGATGGGGTGGTGTGTGAAGCAGAAAAGATCTTGGCTCTGTAAGCACTGCTCAGCAGTAAATAGAATCATAGGATGGTTTAGGTTGGAGGGACTTCAAAGATCATCTAGTTGCAACCCCACTGCCATGGGAAGGGACAACTTCTGCTAGATCAGGTTGCCCAAAGCCCACTACAACCTGGCCTTGAACACTTCCAGGGAGGGGGCATCCAAGACTTCTCTGGGCAACCTGTTCCAGTCTCTCACCACCCTCACAGTGAAGAATTTATTACTAATAACTAATTTAAATGTACACTCTTTCATTTAAAAGTCATTACACCTTGTCCTATTAATATATGCACTTGTAAATAGTCCCTCTCCAGTTTTCCAGTAGGTCCCCTTCAGGTACTGGAAAGTTGCTGTAAGGTCTCCCTGGAACCTTGCCTTCTCCAGGCTGAACAACCCCAACACTCCAAGCCTGTCTTCATAGGAGAGGAACTCCATCGCTCTGATCCCTGATCCTCTTTGCAGTCCTCCTCTGGACTCACTCAAACGGCTCCATGTCCTTCCTATGTTGGGGGCCTCAGAGCTGGATGCAGTACTCCAGGTGGAGTGTCATGAGAGTGGAGCAGAGGGGAAGAATCACCTCCATCAACCTGCTGGTCATGCTTCTTTTGATGCATCCCAGGATATTATTGGCTTTCTGGGCTGCAAATGCAAATAGTAGATGAATGCTTGGTCCTTTGAATGCCTTAGCTTACCTGGACATTTGTAGTCCTTAAAAGGCAGAAGAAATTTTGTGTAGTGCTGAGTGCAGTGGGAACTCAGCTACATAATGAAAAATGGTGTCTACTATGAAGAGTCTCATGTCTAAACAAAGAAGATAGAATAGATGCACAGCCAGAGAAAAAAAAAATGAGGTATGTTTCTCTGATCACCAGATCTGTGACAGTGCTATGAGTACAGGATGCCCCCTTCCCAGATTTTTGCCCTACTGACTACAAAAGGCACATTACAGACTAGTCAGTACAGTATTTCATGGGGAGGGGATACCCCAAAGGGATAGAAAAGTTACAGAAAAGAGGGTTTAATTTTTAAAAGCCAAGTTGTGCCAAAGGAAAGCATTTTTGAAGTGTAGACTTCATCATATTCTACAAACAAAACAAACAAAATGAGATTTTCAAAGATTTCCTGTGGATGATAATAATTATAACAGATTCAATTGCATATTTTTTCTTGGGGCACAATAGTGTTTTAAATTAATAACACATATATGATAAAGAATTAATGAAAAAGAAGAAAAAATAAAAATAACAATTTAAACCAGATATTTTTCTTCATAAGGAATGTTTGTCTTCCTTGGACTACTGGAGAGTATTGAGATATATCATTTTAGCATAGTGTGCTTCATTATTCCTCACATGTGTTCATGCCCTACTTAATCATAGCTGTTCATTATAGATCTGCTCATACTCTTTCCTTTGTGATGAGTAATGGTAAGAGCGGCACTGAATGTCCTGTATTCTTTGTTCTGTGGAGCCGTTGTAACAGAAACAGGATCCTTGCATCATTATTTTATTACTTCACAGCATGAAATAAATGCCATAAAGAAATGGTCTTACACAGTGGGTAGTATTTCTAGAGAAATAATAAGTAGTCAAGGAAGACAAGGATTTCTTTTCCAACAGCGTCAAACTATTGGAACTACCACAGATGGAGCTGGTTTTTTTGCCAGCAGAGCTTCACCACCTGAAGCAAGTATGTTGATCCTGTAATCCTCCTCCCAGGGTTTCAGCTGTCTGTGATCTAAAATGTGGTTTGGATACAGTACAGCTGTGTAGCTTCTGTTTAGACTTCTGAGAAGATGGAGATGAGCAAAAGCAGAGAGAAAGTATAGAAGCTAAAGCAGTGCAAAATAACAAGTAAAAATGCAGATAGAAATGATATAATTTAGACAGTAATAGCAAATATTTAAATGTTGCAAATAAAAAATACTAGAATGCAGTGTTAAAATCCTAAGGGAGTCAGAAGAGCTTCTCACCCACAAAAATGGATCAGCCTGTTTGAACCTCTTCATTGGCTGCCTGACCAAAGCAAGACTTCAGTGTCTTGTTGGAGGGAGAGAAGATTAATGTTTAACCTAAGAGCTTGTTAGTCCTGCCTGTCTCAGTTGTGCATCAGCTAGCAAATAAGTGTTGTGTAATGTTACCTGGTATACATCCTGGTTACGGCATGTGTTTAGATACCACTGATGGAAAAGAAGTGACACAGAAAAGGAGGGTGATAGAAAGATAAAACCTATGCTTTCATTAGTGTGCTCCTTACTATGGTGGGTCATTAAGCTATCGATGCTTTCTTCTATTTTAGGCTGTTTCTTGGTTTCTGTGTTACAACTCATACTCTTGAACAAGTATCCACTTCTCAGGACTGTGTTATCACAAAATTGTTGCTAATTGTTGTCTTAGTTTATTGTTAGAATGCAACATTATTTTTTTTTTAAATACTAATGATTTGTGTGTTCAGAAAAACACCAGTTTTGGTATACTTCTATGTATCAGAAAAAAAATGCAATTTTTATGCTACCAGGCTAGTACTTGCATTAATGCTGGTGCAATTCAGTAGCCTTCAAGGTAAAGTCTCATGAATTCTGACAAAAGGAAATATGGTGTGTCCTATAAACTGAAACTTGAAGTTACCAGTTGCTGAAAGGTATCCATTCCACTAATGTGTTACAAGAATATATTTCACTTACATGCATATATCATTCTGTACAGCTATATTAGTATTGTTTCATTATGAAACATTACATGCTACATTGCTGTTTTGCGGTTCATGTAAACTATTGCCTTCTTTCATGTTCTTTCATGTCTTATTTCACTGAAGTTTTAATGAGTGTATGATAGATAAGTTTGAGATAAACAAAAAAGAAAAGTTCCAATAGACGAGGAAGGAAGCCAACCTGGTCCAGTTTTACTGCAGGTCACTTATAGCAGCAGTCAGAATGCTGCTGACTAGGGAGTAAAACCTATCCATTTCCTCAGGAGTCATCGAGAATAGAAAACTGTTTTTGATGCACTACTTTAGTTTCCTTCCTTGCAAACAATAGAAGTTACTAAAATTCTGTATAGGCAAGACAAATCATGGCAGCACAAGCTTATGTTCTCATTTAAAAAGTAAAAGCAATTCACATCCCTCGGTTGGAAAAGCACATTGCAAAACCAAATTGAACTACAGTTGATTTGGCACCATCTGAACCTGATGTGAGACTGCAACAGAGCTGCCTGAAGAAATTATTAATGGGTGGGGCTTTTAACACTTTCTGCATTGTATTTTTAGTTCATCTCATTGACTTTGTTCGTATCTTAATAGTACATTAAGAAGTTGTTCTGGAGATTTCAGGCCTGTAAATAAGACTTTGTTTTCCTAAAATATATCTATGACAAATAATTGAATTTAGGAAAGAAAAAACACCCAGATATCCAATTAGAGAACAGAACTAGTATTTGCTATTCTAGATCATGAGACATAGAACTTGAAAAGATGAATTCTGGATATCTTTTGCACCATAAACACCTTTAAAAGATCTACAATTCTGGACATATCATTATTCAGTGAATAACACGTGTCTGTGAGATTGTGTAAGCAGTTAGTGTTAGGATGTCATTGCAGCAAATCAGCTCTGTGTTTGTTAGACTTGATAGATACTGTGGCAATGAGCAAAGCTGTTCTAATATCTTACCTTTCTCACTCTGTTAGGTCCAGACTGATAGATACACGTACTCCCTTAGGAATTACTTGAGTCTTACACAAACAGATAAAACATATAAATGATAAAATTTTTAAGGAATATATAGCGTTGTGTACTAGATGACTATTAGGGTAAAATTCCACCCTTAAAAAGGGTGGTTTAGACACCAGAGTCATCTCCCCAGCTGCTACTAAGAGTCCACTGCTTATAAAGAACACTCTTTTGTATAATTTATTTCATTGAACTTTCTTTACTTTTCTGCCATGCCTCTATTTCTGCTGGCTTTGTGAATATGTAATAGAGAACTGAAATCTGTTTTCTGACACTTCCTGCTCCACCTCTTCAACTCTTTCCTCGGTACACCTATCGTATGCAAAAACATTAGATTTCTTTACTTATACTTACTAATCCCTTCCTCTCTGTGTTTTTTAAATGCGGACATGTGATACTTAAAGTTTAAGAGGCTAAATATATTTCCCTAGCCCATTATACTAAGACCAATTTTCACTGCTTTTCTTCCTGTCTGAAAAGTACAAAAAAAAAGGTAGTCACAGGGTTCACAGGAAAGCAAGCAACCTCCTGCATAGTGTATAGATATGCATACTAGCAGAGCTAGAAAACTTTGGAAAGTGAAAAGAACTTAGAGAATAGATGATTAATCTTTCAACTGCTGAGTGATGTGCCATATACAATGCATCAATGAAATGTGCTTCTGTGGCGCAGCCTGACATATCTGGTGTACTTTGACATTTCCTTCAAATGCATGGACGTTCATTTGAAAACTATTGCCGGAGGTAGAACTGTAGCTTTCAGGTTTAGATTGGTGATGGGTGGGACTCAGAAGGTTTGGAATTTCAGTTTGATTGAGATGAGCATCTAAATGTTCACAGGCTTAGCTGAAGCTTATTAGGACTACATGAGCCCCTCGAGTCTGCAAAATTGGGGCAGAAATCTGGAAAGAGGTTTTCTTGTCAGATTTTTTAGCAGTCTCAGAAGAAAATGCCATGAGAACAGCTTTTCACAATATTTTGGCACCTCTGCTTCCAGACCCAGACATAACATGGCATAGAAAGAACACATAGAAACATAACCCCTGACTGAATTAAAAAAGAAAATTCTTCGAGTTTAAGAAGTGAGACAATCTTTGCCAATCTCCGGGATTTTTTTTTTTAAATCATTATCCACTCTTTAGCAAGGCTTTAGAGAAAAAAGATGCACTCATATTAACATATTTCATTAAGTAAAAGGTAGTCATTGTTATAGTCCTTGAGTAAATTAATCTTTTAGTGTGATGAACAGCTACAGCTTTATCCTGCACTTATTTCTTTAAGAGTGGGTGACAGTGTGAGTTAGTGGGACAGTCATGTTTTTCTCAAACAGCCATGCTGCCGTAAACATTTATGCTAAAATGTCAAGAAGACACTTCATTTTCAATATTTTTTAATGTTCCACTTCAATTGCTAAGTCAAAAACAGGAAACAATGAATATTTCAGCCAGCTCTTCTTCACCCAGATCTAGTTACTTTTCAATCAAGGAAAAATAATTAAAAACAAAACCAATGGTTTGAATTTCAAAAGACTGTTATACCGTGATTAACTTTGACTAAGTTTTAGGGATGTGGATTATGCATTCACCATCACCTAGCACTCAGATAGGAAGGACTTAATTCTGAGCCCCACAACTGAGAAATTTCCAGCAAATGCCTTCCTGTGGTCTGTAGGATTCCTTTATATACCTGGATCATCTCATTTCTGCTCTGCATTGTCTCTTGTGTGTCCTCAAATGTATCCTTGTAATAATTTTTATGAATATTATTGTATAATTTAATACCATAGGAGTTACAGAAAAAAAAAAGTTGTATTTTGCTCACTAAGGTGACGGAGATAAATTTGAAGAAATTAGCTAGCTTAGATTTGAAGGAAAAAAAAATATCAGCCATATCCTCAATTTCCTTAAAGCCCTTAGAAAGAACACTCCCAGCTGAATCATGTGAATAGTTGAAGGCAGTGGGATGGGGGAAGAGTTTTAAAAAATCTGATCTGCAATATTCAGTTATGAAGGTATTTTTAATCTTAGTTAGCATCTAATGAGTAACTTCGTTTATTACAATTTGACATAATATTGTTGAACATGGTGCCATGTGAATAATAAAGATTAAAAAAAAGAAAAACAAAATTTATGTTAGGTTACTTACTTACTTTATATTTCATGTTATGAAACATGTAGCACTATTGGCAAAATATCATCACTTTTGTTGAAGGCTCTGTTACGCAGCTTATCTAAAACATTGTGGGCTAACTTCACAACCACTGCTTGATAGCATATTCAAAATTTTATGTCCCTCTCTAGGAAAGAATAAATACAGGTTACTGTACAGGAAAGAATATATGCAACATACTGTAACATCTGCAGGTTAGAAGAAAAAGAGCTCATATATACACTTAAAAAAATAGACAAACAGGATCTTTTAGTAAGTAAGGACCAGTTGCCTGTGAGAAAATCCTAATCTGTAATAGCAAAGGAACCAACTAAAATGGATTTACCTTACTCATGTAAGTAAAGGAAACCAGTGTTTCCAAACAAATAGAATCATAGAATCACTAAGATTGGAAAGGACCTCTGAGATGATCAAGTCCAACCGTCAACCTAACACCACCATGCCTACTAGACCATGTCCTGGAGTGCCACGTCTATGCGTTTTTTGAACATCTCCAGGGATGGTGATTCAACCACCTCTCTGGGCAGTCCATTCCAATGCCTCACTACTCTTTCCATGAAGAAGTTTTTCCTAATATCCAACCTAAACCTCCTCTGATACAACTTGACGCCATTCCCTCTCGTCCTGTCGCTTACTACTAGGGAGAAGAGACCGACACCCTCCTCACTACAACCTCCTTTCAAGTAGATGTAGAGAGTGATCAGGTCTCCCCTCAGCCTCCTCTTCTCCAGACTAAAGAACCCCAATTCCCTCAGCCTCTCCTCATAAGATTTCTTTTCCAGTCCCTTTACCAGTTTTGTTGCCCTTCTCTGGACACGCTCCAGCAGCTCAGTGTCCTTCTTATATTGAGAGGCCCAAAACTGGACACAGTACTCAAGATGAGGCCTCACCAGAGCC
>VWZZ01003606.1:293107-314964 GCA_013399095.1 Psophia crepitans | reverse complement strand
TGTCTAAACCACGACACTTAGGTTGGATGGGGTCTGACTAAATCCCTTTCCAATCTCATTGACTTGTGCTGTCACTGTCTTGACTTGTCCCCACTTCCTCCTTTGGTTCGCAATGTGTCAAATATACAGCTGGTAACAACCATGTCAAACCTGGTTAATAGCGTGATCTGACCAGTTTAACTAATGCATACAAAATATGTTTAGGTTTTTTTGTTTGTTTGTTTGTTTGCTTTTAAATGAATTCATATATATGCTTTCAACTGAGCAGGTACTACTCATGAAACCAAGGCAAGAATCCTCATTTTCCCCAGCTTTGAGGTCTCAAGATGACATCTAAGGAATAGTAACGGTCATCTTACAAATGTATTGTCTTTTCTCCCCTTGCCAAATAATGAATGGATTAAGATTCTCAAGTCCCCCATAACCCCATTTTCTTCCTTTCACCCCTCTCTAACTGTACGTTATTGGTGCATGACAGCATTTAACCACTTTATTGGCTTGAAAAGTCACTGAAAAAATACAACTGCCACATCTCTTTGTCCAAAGAAATGCCTATGACATTTTTAGAAGACAACTTTAAATCTTCTGCCAATATGTAATAAACTCAGTACCTTCTTCGCTTGCTTCACTTCTTCACAGACTGTGAGAACCCTACTAGGTCCAACTCTTCATAAAGTCACTACCTTTCTCTACTGTGTGGCTATAGCAAACGGTGAGGAACGCAATAATTTACAAATGTGGTGGGTTTATGCCTATATCTATGGCTGTTTGCTGTGAATTTAACAGAAAAAAAAAAACCCCAACCCTAAGTCCTTAGAATTAGAGGTACTTCTGGAATTTTACATAATATTATGTACATAATCCTCTTGCTGATTTTGGAGGCCAAATCTCCAGAAGGCAAAATAACTCCACATTTTTAACAAAGTCCTCTTACATTTTCTATCATTATGATCAAGTACAAATACATGTATCAGGTAATTGCAGCTCATATTCAAAAACTTGTATCAGTGTTGCTGCCATGACTCCCATTCTTTGGCCCTGCATTACATCATTTCTTTCATCCTATTTCAGTATTTCCATAAAATATGTAATCTTTTGGATTTTTTTCCTTACCTGAAAGCTTGGTATAGTTTTTTCGTAAACAATGGTTTTTTTCTGTGAAAGATGAGTGCAACTGTTCATCAGTTTATGTTTCCTAAAAATGGGCAGATTTTAAAAGGTTACCTACAATGAGGTAACCTTACGTTCAGGAGCAGGGAGTTCTGGTCCTTCAGGAAAACATCTATGACAGCTCAGTTCTTCAGATAGAGGCAAGATGCTGCTAATCAGCTAGTGATCAGCGTTTGGCTTCTTTTGGAGAACATGTTTGCATACTTTTGATTAAAGCAGAAGTTACGGTGCCGTATGCAACATTACACAGAAACAGCAGTGTGGGCGTACCACTGTGTGCATATAGCTTTTCGTGTCTGAGCCATTTTCACATCAGCCATTTCAGTTAGTGTCAAAACCATCACTGATTACAATAGTTCAGGCTTATAGTTTGGATCTGTGCAATATAAGGCATATACAGTTTGCTGAGATATTTTGGAGCAGTCATGCATCTCATCTAATCTCTTATAATGGTCTGTAACAGGTGGTTCAACAGGAACATTGAGACAGTGATACAGTGGACAGTAATAAGATGAACTGATGATCAAGGACATTCTGTCCATCTCGACTGCGTTTGACCTGTTTTCTGAAGCATGAGGTTTTACATTCCTCTAAAATATGTTTCATCTCATAGAATGGAGCAGTCAATGTTCTCATTATCAATGCAGATCTCATCTTTTTTGAAGCCAGCTGAGCTTTTCCCTAATGGGTTTGATTGCTGTCTAAGGCCCTACAATGTGCTGCAACTGCAGCTTCTGAAGTGGCTGAGATACATTGGCATTTGCATCTTTCCTATACTACAAACTTTCAAATAGAGAAAATCTGGCTCGTTCGTGTTTACTCTTTTCCTGTAGATGCACAAAAGCTGCATATTTAAATGCATTTTAGAACAAAACAACTAGCCATGTTAAAAAAAAAACTCAAAATGGAGTTAATGAAAAATTAAAGACCAAAGTGTGTAATGACAACCTCATAAAAATAATTGATTCATGCAAGCAGTTTATTTTCGAAATTTAGGTTTTGTTGAGTTTCAAAATACTTGTTTTCAGTATTTATATGAACAGTTCATCCTGGAACCATTTCCTAAAGTGTGATAGTACGGACCATGGAGACGCAAGAGAAGAAGGAAGCAGTAAGCTAACTTCAGAATCAGAAAAACAGCTTGTCAGTGGCAGAGCTGGGCTTAGCCTTAGCATGAAGGTTGTATGAATGATCACCTTTATTTGGGAGAGAGTACAAAACAAAATAGCTTAGGCTTTTGACATGAACTAATGCAAAAATGTGTATTATTTGAAGAAATATTTTTAATATTTTTCTGACCTATGGCTATATTTTAAATGTCTAAGATATGTATCCACATTTGGACCATCCGTGAAAAGTGAAATAGAGAAAAATAAAGCTCAGTGGAAAACTATGGGACCAGCAAAGGTTGCAGTGCCATCTCCAAAAAACTTTCTGCAGAAACATTCAAAGGAACCCAAGCTACCAGCAAGTAAGTGTAGACATGAAATATTTTAAATGCAACATATCTTTTTTTAAATTGATATTTCTCTGTTTTACAAAAATGTTTCTTATTTATTATGTAAAATGCTGAAACAAGCAACAAGGAGACCATACATGTGATTAGAAAATACAGTAAGTATTTACTATCATGTGGTACAAAATAAGCTGAAACATCAAGAAAAATTGTATCTCTCTTGGCTGCAGCTATTCAGATGTTGAAGATGTGTTGACGGTATGTTGTATCCTGCTGATATTTCAATTTGTAATTATGTAGTTTAGGTCTTTTCTGCATCTGATCATTAATATTAAAGTAAATAATATGAATGGGGATATTAGAAGTGGACTAATTGTTTTTAATGCTTGAAGAGATATGGGAAAAGTATGTGTGCCTTTCTTGATGTTATAAGCAACATACATCTTCTACTCTTCAGCATTCATTGTTAGCATTTAATCCCATAGCATTAAATTGGCTGGCAGTGTTCAAAGCACAGAATTTTTTTGAGAGCTGCATGTCACTGAAATAAGAAAATTTGAATATTTTCTTGGAAAATGCATCCTATCTTTGGGCACAGACCTTAATTCTGGGAGTAAGGAGTCGGCAGTTCTAATGGGGTAACTCTTCATGACATCTGAGTGTGAATGCTGCCAAGTTCAAGACTTGTTAAATTACCACACTGGTGTTTTAGATGGGCATAGGGTAGAAGGTTGATTCACCAATAACTTGGAGCAGTCCGTAAGATCCCTTTTAAGTACCTATATGATAAACTCCATGTTAGCTACTTCAAATTTGCTATATATTAAGATATAGCACTCCAACTCATTTTTCTCAGACAAGCAGCTCACAATATTTCTATTTCAACTTGTTGGTTCATGGCTTCGTAACAGAAATATGTGCTTTGGTGTTTGCATTTGGATTCAATGTACCAGAGCCTCAAAATGACTGTGGCACATCATAGCTTTGATCCAGATTAATTATTTCATTGCCATGATTAGATCCTAACAGATCTTGAGAAGGAACTGTATCATTAAGAAAGTTCTTGTACCTTTGTTGGATGGAATTTCATACCTACCTCAGAGAAGTTACACTCCTTAATCCCTGCTTTTAAATCATGGCACTTCCATCACTTGGAATTTAACTACTTACAGGTTGTCTAAATGGGATGATGGCATTGTGTGTCTGTGGTATCTGTGCCACCTTCAAAACTGGGTTTGATCCAACTAGTTAAAAAATACATTGCAAGGACAGAACAGAAAGATTAACTTTTTTCCCTAAAGTCTAGGATAGTGTAATTTTTTTGATTACTTGCCACTTCCTTACAAAAGGTGTGTTTTCCTAACCTTCAGCTGAATCTTCTTGTATTACTGGACTTGGGCATTCATTTTAACCAAGCTTTGGTTATGGCTCCATAAGCAGGAGCTCCCAAAACAGCAAGTGTGCATCAGTGTACTGCAGATAAGGGTGAGCCAGTGCTCACTGAGAAGCTTCAGAGATCTTGTTTCCAAAAGCATCCTAAGAGAAATAGAGATTTATGTCTGTGTGTCCTACAGTACTAAGTTATGGCAAACTATCAGGTTGTAAAAACAAAACCCAGGAAACCCATTAGTTGGTGGGCTCAGCATCAGGAAACCAGCTGCTATAGTAATGAGCTCTGTCGCATGTGACATTAACTTAGTTTCTGCCAAAGAAGAACATGAACTCAGACAACCTGAATCAAATCATTATCTCTGATAATGACTGTGAGTTAGAGTTATATCTAGTGGAAAATATGGTGGGAAGTGAATTTTTTTCATCACTCGCCTGAAGTGAGATTTACTGAGGAGACTACTGACTTTCTGTTGGCGCCTTGGAGAAAATACTACTCTAAAAAGGAACAGTGTCTATATTCTCTGGAGAAAGGATGGTGGGAAGTTGTTGACCAGTGCTAGGGAACAGCAAGAGTGGGGCTTTTCCCTAAGAGGAAAGGAAATTGAGGGCAACCACAATGCAGGCTGGGCAATCCCACCACACCAGAGGGAGGCAGGCAGAGTGGGATGGTGATGAAAATGTGTACTATCAGTGACCTAGTAACCATCAGACAAGATGGGGTATGGGCCAGGTCCATTCACTGACTCCACGTATATTCTTCAGGGCTAGGGCAGGCATGGCTGAAACAGCTCAGCCAGGCACTGGCAGCACAGGGCTCATCTGAAATGGAGTTCCTGAGCCAGAGGGTGTGGGGCGGATGCCCCCAGTGGGACGGGGCAGGGCCATTGCTGCCTAAGGGCCCTGACAATGAGCAGCTCTAGTAAAAGTAGTTTTAATTACATTTGAGAAAAGTCCCGTACTACTGCAGTTAAGAGAAAATGAGCAGCAGATTACAAGGAAAATCCACCTAAAGCAACATAGTATTTCCTAGGTTATGAAGCTTCTGTTATGCTAAGGAAGCATACTCATTTTCATCATAGTACATTCTCAGTCAATTCTTTCATCACAGATACAGTTGGTTTCTATTTTTATGTAATTTTGTACTTAATTTTTCCCTTTTGAAAAATGTAATAACGTTAAATTGCAAAGCTCTTCACGGTTATTGCTGAGAATGTTTACATGCTCAATTCACAGGAAAAAAAGAACAGGATAGTAAGAAATTGCCTGCATTATCAGTGCCACGGAGGACAGATCACCCAGTTATGGGAATTCAGAGTAAAAAGAATTTTATAAGTACAAATGCAGTTGCTGCTATCACGGGATTGCCTAAAAAGCCTCAACCTATTTATGTTGATAGAAGACAGGGAGATAAATATCTCCTTGAAACTTCAGGACTTGTTCCAAAATACATTAAAAAAAAGGTAAGTTTTATTAAATTGTAGTGGAAATACTATAGCAGTGCCTATTTTAGGTTCTTTATTGCATTCTTCTATGAAATGTTTATGATTCTTTTTGAGATGTTTAGATACCACTGCTGTTTGTGGTAGACCTTTGAAGTTCATCATGGAGAACCCACGGGCACTAGAGCTGTGCCTTGCCATTGCCCTGTATTCACTTGCTTATGCTGTCAGCAAAAAATCGGCAGAATGATGCTGCTAAAGCAACAGCATGTGTCTTGTATTGGGAACCCTGGGAGCATCTAATGGGGACACAAATGGAGTTCTGTCATGAATGAATGCTGGCTCTCTAGGAAAGACAGGCAGGGAAGAAGAGGAGCAGTTGGCCTTTGGATGAAGGAGCTGTTCAAATATATGGAGCTCTTCTGTGGAATTGGCAACAAGCTGGTTGAGCTTGTGGGTCAGGATCAGAGGAAGGGCCAGTAAGTGTCAAAAGCATGTTTGTTATGGACCATCCAATCAGGTGAGGAACTGGATGAAATCTCTTTAAGCAACTTGAGGAAATCGTCAGATCACAGTTCAACTTCTTATGGACGACTTCACCTTCCTTGATATCTGCTGAAAGAACAACACAATGGGATGAAGGCAATCCGAAAAGGTTCCTGGAGCCTGTCAGTAACAGCTTCTTAACACAGATGGTGGACAAGCCAACCAGCGGTTAGGTTCTTCTGGTTCTGCTACTTACAGATGAGAAAGAACTGGTCAGAGGTGTCATAATCAATAGCAGTCTTCGCTGCACAGACCATGAAGTAGTTCAAGATCCTCACCTCCTCAGGGAGGCCGGTGGTAGTGTACAGACCTTGTACTCCAGGAGAGCAAACATCAGCTTCATAGGGAACTAGAAGGTAGGACCCCATGGGAGACAGTTCTGAAAAGCAGAGGAGCTTGAGATAGCTGCCATACCTTTAAGGACAACCTCCTCCAAGCACAAGAACAGTCCATTCCACTACACAGGAAAGCAAGATGTATCGGGAGTCTGGCTTATCTAAACAGGTAACTCATGACAGCATTATGCAAAAAGAGACATGTCATATGACTTAACTCATTACAGAGAAGATGCAAAAAAGTGAACCTGCAGCCCTTGCAGTTCCTTTGCATGGCTAAACGTAGATATAAACAATGCTGGTCATAGTGCTACCCAACACTAAAAGATTTGTGAATCATTTAGCATTTAGTAGAAACGCAGGAGGCTCCCATACCTTCTGGCAGAGCTAGATAGGCTGCATTTTACAAGGGATAAGGCACAATAGATGTGTTCCACCAAGTACTTCTGGGATATTCAGAAATAATTCTCTCCTTCCAGAAACACAATTCTGCCACATTCAGTATGGGATAGTTTATAATTCCTAACTAGTCAAATTTTCACATATGTGTTAACACTATTCACTCTCTCCTGTGGCATGCAATGTTCAGCAAAAATCAGGAGACAGGAAGACCTTTCAAAGAAAGTATTTAAGGAATGTGTTTCAGAATGCAGAATCTGACACCATATAAAACTGTAAAATAGCTTGTCATTAACAGGTTTCAAACTCCTCAACAATCAGTTCTTATAGACAGTTTGGTTTCTGGATTCTGTTGTCTTCTAAGGTTGCACAAAGAAATTGGAGGGAATTGTTTGTATGGTTTGCTCAGGCTGCAAAGACAATCACGTTTCATACTACTAAGAACACAATGATTTAAGATTTTATTGCTCGGTGGCACAAAATTCCGTTTCAAGCTGTCTTTGCAAACATATTCTATTGTGGATGACATGTACATCTTTGTTTCCTTCTTAAAAGCACATATAAAAACCTTCTTCCTTACCCGTATAGGATTATGGTGTTATACCAAAATACGTAACACAGAGAAATGAAGAAATGAAGAGAGCTCAGAAAGAATATGAGGCCAATATCTTGGAGCATCTCAAGAAAAGAGCCATGAAACGTCTATCTGATGAAGAAAGGAGAAGTCTTCTGCAGGTGCATATTTTGATTTAGTGTAATTAGTAACATATACCAAAGATTAATAAGGTAATGTAAGTCCATATAAATAATAAAAGTGACTAGGATTTTTAAGCGAAGCAAATGAATTAGCTACTTTTTCACTAGATGGAGCTGTAGAACAGTAGTAAACCGGCCTGAAGGGAGCTGATGTAGCTACACTTTTAGTCCAGTTTTACAAGTACTTCAATTCTTTTAGATTCCTGTTCCCCTTAATGACTTGGAAATTCAGTGAAACTTCAAAGAAAAACAGAAAATCACATGTATAGATTTAATGACAGTTCTGATTCTATACTGAAAAAATACAAATTGCCTTTTTCTGTTAATCTGATAGGTAATATTGTTACTTTCATTGGGAGTTTCTATCTTCACATTGTGACCTCACTGACTAAAGCATGAGGTCATGCTTCAAAATGTGGCAAACCAGCAATATCTTTGTAGAACTATAATTGGAAAAAATGTATTTTGTCAAGATGTTTTGGATACTGTTTTTAATACAGTTTTTATTGCACAAGATTTTCTAAGGAGAAATAATACCATAAAAGAAGTAGAGTGGAAAAGAGACATTTTAAAAGTATATTCAGTCTTTGAATTGGAATTTCTCATGACCACATTTTAGACAAATTTCTTATGAAAATGAGGTTTACATTACTGTGACATATGTTTATCAGTCTGTCCTTTAATAACTTGATCTTAGCAGTCACTTGAAACAAATTAGCAAACAAAGGGACAACTCCAAGATGCTAAATTCCCACAAAATAAGCCAGCAGAATATCTAACTCACTTGCAAAGATTAACTGGTTAATCAGCAAGATCCAAAATAGCACAGTGGTGTCTCTCACGCAGCAAGCAGTAGAAGCTAGGAAGGAGTATGGGAGAGAGGTGAGGGTACTGCATTGACAGCAATATAAAGAACATAACAGCGAGGATGAAGATTAAGATATTTTCATAGCAGGAAAGGCATGGAACAAGCTGATGGTCCAGCAATTTAACTATGCAGCAAAAATATGTGTTCTAAAAGGCATGTGAGTTCAGCTGCTCACAGTTCTGTGTTTAGTTTGATTAAAATTGTGTTTTATATTTTTAAAATACAGGAGGGCACCAAAATATTTTTTAATTAAAAAGCTTTAGATTGTTTTTATTAATTCAGTATTTTCTTTTACATTTTTCAAAAAAAGTTTGCTCTTTCATGGGCCAGATTGCTTATACAGTTATGTTGTGAGGAGGAATTAGCGTCCCCAGGGTATGTGGCTTCTACCCAGTGCTCAGCTGTAGACATATGGGAATTCCTGTCTTTTAAAATAATTGACATTGCTAGTGAACACATGTGTACTATCTGACTTGCAAGAATACGTGGCAATAGATGTCTGAGAACAAAATCAAGCCTCATGAACTTTCAAAAATAAAGGGAAATAATTTGTGCCAACATTTTTTGAGCTCTCTCCATTATGCTTACTTTGGTTGGGATTTTATGAGAATAAAAGAGAATGTTGATAAATGCACTACATATTTCTCACTGATCCAGCATGTATTAGAATTCCTTATATAGAGTTAGATACTCAGTCTGTGATCTAGCCCATAGCGATAGTGGTCAGCATATTACACTGCTGTTGGAGAAGCTGTGAGGCAGATTTTTATGGAGGGAGTCATGATCTGCTTTTGATCTCTCCCCTCTGTAGGGACAGAGTAAATTGTGATGAGTGCAAGCTCTAGTGTGCTTTAAAACTCACTGTTTTCAATTATTTTGAAACCAGTTTTTACTAATGTACACAAAGAAGATTTATTTAAAAGAAGCTACGAATTACTTTTCCACGAAAATTTTGGAAATACTACATTTATTTTCATTACTGTATATTTGTAAACCATACCTTACACTTGGTAGTTTAGGAGCTTTATTTAAGTACTTTACAGTTGTGGATTGCAAAGACAAGTAAATAAATAGGCTTCTTGCTTTTAGTGTCACATATCGAGGTAGGGATTTAAACTTATGTAGATATTTGTATATGATGATTGTTGGAATAACCTTTGTGGCAACAGTTAGAGGCTTAATACAAATATGCAAAAAGCATGAATTGCTATGCAATAAATACACTGCTTTGAATCCGTAAAATACTAGTTCATATTAAAAAGTATGTTTTTCTTAGTATGGGCAGGGAGAGGTAATTTTTTCTGTTAAATCAATTCATAAAGTGGACAAAATCAGACAAGTTTTTAGGCACAAGAGTCATTGAGCTCTGAAACAGAAGCAACAATCTTCAAAACTAAATATGTACTAAGAATAATTCTTCTAAATTTAACTTCAGTATGTTAATTAGCCAATCTGGGAGAAAAGGTGCTTAATAACAGTGGAGAAGAAGGACATGAGGTTGGAAATCACAACATGCCATAGAATGAGTGTGTCAGTTGAATCAAGTTTTAGTTATGGAGGAGAGTTGAAAATTTTAGTTCCCAAGAGAGTAACCTCAGTTCTTCATTCTTGAAGATACCTTATGATCTCTTTGGGGGGTTGGACTGGATGATCTCCAGAAGGCTCTTCCAACCCTTACTGTTCTGTGATTCTGTGATCTCCCCTAAAGAAACAGAACTGAGAGCCAAAACCTTTTTGGTGAAGTGTTTTCTCACTGATAGCCATATTGTATTATTTACTGATTGCTGTATGGGTTCCTAGTAGTAGGTGTGACTATTAAGTTCAGCCATGTGGTTTTCATGAGGACTTTTGGTGCACTGAATAAATTCTACTAAATCCTCATATATGCAGGTGTAGGATGTGTAATTATTATCCTCTTGAGGAAAGAAAGGAAGAGCAATTGTTGCAGTAATTGTGAGGTTGAAAAGAGAAGTTTTAAAGTTTGTTTTTCTGCCACAGCCTGGTTCTATTCAGCATATAGTGGGGAAAAAAAATTTGCCTCTGATTTTGAATTAACCAGTTTATGTGTACGTTTAAGATAATGACATGTTTGGTTTTTTTAGTATTGGGCTTTTATATATGGAAGTTACAGTTTACTTTATCTAGTAAGGTAATTCTTTGCATAGCAGCATTGAAGAGAGGTGGCAGTTAATGCAATTGTTGTTGATAGGGTCAGTGAGCGCTAGGTTTTTTAGTTCAAATGATAAATACGTTACCTATAGATGTTATTGTAAATGTAGATTAGGAAGGGAATGCGATTATTTAGAATTTCTTCAAAGCAGTTCATAGAAGTTAAAATATTGTGGGATCGGTTTGGTGTCTGTGGTCTGAGCAAAGTCTCAGTTACTGAAAATGAAGCTGCTGGTGAGAAACTAAAACTGCTGTTGAATTTTGGCTGGAGTTCCAGCTTGTGATTACTTAAGTGGGTAACACCACACTGTGTATGATGTGGTCATATCTGTGGTAGCCAGGTTGCTGTTTGTGGGGAAGTGGTTTCTGTAGTGCAGTGTGTAAGATAATTTGTGTTGCATTTTGGAGAAAAGAAGGCATTTCATAGAATCATAGAACGGTTTGGGTTGGAAGGGACCAGAAGGATCATCTAGTTCCAACGCCCCTGCCATGGGCAGGGACACCCTCCACTAGACCAGGTTGCCAAAACACCCATCCAACCTGGCCTTGAACGCTTCCAGGGATGGGGCCTCCACAGCTTCTCTGGGCAACCTGTTCCACTGTCTCACCACCCTCACAGTGAAGAATTTCTTCCTAACGTCCAGTCTAAATCCCCCCTCTTTTAGTTTATACCCATTACCCCTTGTCCTGTCACTACACTCCCTAATAAATAGTCCCTCGCCAGCTTTCCTGTAGGTCCCCTTTAGGTACTGAAAGGTGATTTGAGTTATGTGAGTTTTGATATCCATCATTTATGAATCCTAGTAGTTCGTCGGTGAGCATACTAGAATTAGATACACTGGGGCAAAGTTGCCTGCTTATAGGTCATTGAAAGCACAGAAAGTCTCTTGTATAGAATCAGGAAGAGTCACTCTTCATTTACCTTGTGCAATTTTTCCTTGAAGATACTGAGGACTGGAAATGAAGCACACATACAGGCTTCTCTGAGTTCCTGGTAGGCTGCAGAGCTGACTCTTAGTCACGTTGACATCTTCCCAGTTTAGCGTTTTTTTTGTAGCTCATCCTTCATTAGCTAGATTGATTATTGTTTTGTTGCCTCTTAAAGATTGTATATTTTTCAATGTACAATATACAAGATTGTATATTTTTCCAAGGCATAGAGGCTTTTAAAGACCATTCCTTAAATTGCATCAGAATGAGTCCAAATTAATTGTTTCTGTTGCAATTACTTTGACTTTTAAGTGTTTAATTAATTTTATCCAATTAAGACAATGAAACATTATTCATGGATTTATATATTAACATTGCAGTGATACGTATTAAATGCAAGATTAACAAAAAACCCGAAGTAGTTTATGTGCATACTATTCTTAATGAGTAAGTTTTCCTTTTATATATATATATATATATATTTTATTTTTTTTTTCATGTAATGGCACTAGGGACTGAAAAAGAACTGGGAGGAAGTGTACCATGAATTTCAGAATCTTTCAGTAGAAATAGACACCATACCCAAGAAGATACATAAAGAAAAGCTGGAACTGCAGATGAAACAACTGGAGCATGACATAGAAGTAATTGAGAAGCACAGAGTTATCTACATTGCAAATGAGTAAGGACTGTTCTTCAGATATTGCCTCTTTCCTCCTTTTCTCTTTCTCTGTCCCTGCATCTCCAAGAACCACTCCCCTAAATTCTCAGAAGAAATTAACACCACCAACTATCGAAAAGGAAATATTCAGCTAATAGTAGTATGCAGATTCTTAGGGAAGTTGCTACATATAGTTCTCATATAGTTCTCAACTGTGTAATTCACGAAACATTCTAAATAAAATACTTAATTAAACTCAGATTATAAAAATGTGAATTTAATCTATTATTCTCGGTAATTTTAATTAACTACTAAGATTTCTATAAACATCATACAGAAAGCAAAAAAAAATACTGTTTCATATGTTTGAAGCACTTCTTTCCTTACATAGTCAAAACAAAGTGAAATAATTGACTGCTGAAGACAGCTTGGTAAATATAACTTCAGGGCGGGATGGCTTCTGGACTAGTTATTAAAGAACTGTTGCGCTTTACTTACATGCTTGAGCAATTGTATTTCTAAACAGATTGGCTTCTGCATAACATTGTGTACACTCATTTTTTGTTACCAAACCCAATTTTTATGTGGAAGCCCATAATAGTATAGACTTCATGCGATACAGATACCACATGTAGCTTGCTGATGTGTTTATGTATAAATAATTCTGTAGTACTGTAGTCAATCTACAACTAAAGTAGAAAAATGTGTTTTGATTGCTATTATGTGTGTAATGGTAGAATGAAAGCAATATGCTACTAGCATGTGAGTCAAGACCTAGTCAGAAATTATATTAGCACAGTATCCTGCAATTATTTGCATAAAAATAAAAATTATTTTTCTTGTCTACTGCTTAACCTTTGCTTCAGAACACAGCTTTTCCTGTATGGTATCAATCATCAGCCAGCAGCTGTTGTGACATCACAGTGTCTGACATCAGCATAGGATGAAGTAAAAAATTTCAGATGAACTAGTAACAGCCAAATTTTCATGTATATTAAGTTCCTTTCATAAATTTGTCAGGGTATGGCTTTGAAGACTTCACAGTGATTCTAGGCTGTATTTCTTGTGCATCTTAAACTTGTCTATGACATGCACTAGGAACGCGTGGGAGAGCAGGAATGTGTGCTTTGTTCTTGGTAACTTATTGTTAAGCAATCATGTTTATTTTTTAAAGATATAAGCTGGAAGAAAACTGTGGTTTTGTAAAATATGAATTTGATTTACTGTTTACTGAAAAGAATGGCTTATACTGTATATTTTAACAAAACCACACCAATTACAAGCACTTAATAACATGTCACATTATCTTCCAGTGAAGTGTGAGACGCCTTTCTTAAGAAATGCAATATAATCAAGCAAGGCTGTTTCTTGTGGCTTAAAATCAAAAACTAGGTTTGACTCCAAAGCAGCGTGCATGCCCACTGCCTCGCTCTCAGCTTTTAGTTACTCATAGACCATTTGGCTGAGTTAGGTTGAGGATCCGGATTTGGTACTTCCATCAGTGTTACCTTTACGGAAATGCAAAGTAGGTGACGGCCCAGCCCAAAATTTGGGACAGTCAGCTAAGCCACACTTGGGGTTTTTTTGCAGAAACCTCATATTTGCAGGTAGCTCTGCTGCCACACGGGATGTCCCCCTCTTGAGATGCGTGAATAGCTTCTGTCACCTTACAGGGAGGTTATATATCTTTCCATCTATCTTGATATGTATTCCATGCGACCTACCAACACTCCCAATTATGGAGAAAACATATTCCAGTGAAAACCATTGAAAATACACACAGAAGGATAACATTCTTACCCTTTAACTCTCTCCAGCAAGTTTGACAAAATAAATTTACAGAATCCAAAGAATTAACTCTGTATTTACATATTCAGGAAATGCCAGTAATTGAAGGTGTAATGTTCATGAATCAACTAATATGTACCATCGGTATAACTAAAGCAAAAAGGTGAGTAAATGCAATTGTTCTGATAGAATCATTCCTTCATAAAAGATACTAAATATTAAAGAAGCAAGTCTGTCCACAGGCTGAAAAGAACAATACCAGCTGAAACCTTCTCTAAATTCAGGAGTCAATTACTGATGATCAATGAAATACTGAGAAAGAAAATCATCCAAATGCTTATAGTACTTCATAATTATCAAACTGGTATTTTTAAATGGTCCATATTAAATTGGATAACCGTCACAAAACACATGCTGAACGGGGTATGAATGCTCTATCGGACAGCAGGAGTTATGTTGCCACAAACTGAAAATATTTCCTGTTGGAAGTTGCGCATGACAAAACTGTGTATCTATTTTTCAAAAATAGCAACATGAAATTATGATAAATATCTCACTGGCTGCTCTTCAGAATGAAACTATTTATAACCAGGAAGGAAGGGATCAGATATGGCATCATCACAAACATGGGGAGTGCCTGATTGTATGGCTCTGATAGAGCTGCCCTGAGCAAGCTTCAGGTCTGACAGGACCATATGGGCTCCATGTGGCTGGTCTCAAAGCACGGTGGTTCCTTGGGCTCTGTGTGCCTCCCTGGGGACTAAGTCTGGGACAGTTTCTCAAAATCTTCCTGGCAGAGGGGTAACCTCATTCCCCTCATGAAACAAGAGGGGCAAAATTCTGTGAGGGAAATAATATGGGAGAAATTCCTCACTGGTTTCATTTTCCTTAGTCTCTGTGGGTGTGTTTTCTTGTAGGAGGACATGATGTTCTGGCCTTTTGTATATTTTTGTGAAAAATTGGCACCACGAACTGCTGCTGTGATTGCTCTGCCACGAAGCTAAAATCCAGTCCTTTCACTGGCACACATTTCGAGGAAAACAACATATCTAACAATTTCAGCCCTGACGAAGGCAGACATCTTTGATAAGAAAACTTCACTTATATGCAGATTAATGGGATCCCTAGATAAATGCTAGTCCTAGTCAACGCTTTCATCCTTGGCTTTATGATGCTTATAACATTACTGATATAATTACAGGAGAGACAGGTAGCAAAACCTATTATTAAGGTTGCCTGGCATTCCCCATAGCCAAGGAAGCCAGCTGCTGGGCCCTGCAGCTGATGGGATCACCCACCCCAGTAACTGGAGGTATGTTGAGCCTGACCAAGCTGAGGAGGACTAGCCATTTCTCCCCAGGAGTGGACATCCGAGGCAGTGGACATCCGAGGCACTGATGTGTACTCGACTGCCAAATGCCTAGATTGTTTTGGGGTTGGGTTTTTTTTTCATTCTGTCTCCATCTTGCTCCAGCTCCTTTTTGTTATTAATGTTATGTAAACAAAATGTGAGTAAATTCAGGGTTTTCATGCTCTAGGCTAAGCAGCGGCATTCTGGTAGGAATCCAAGGAGAGATGAGTTTCTTGTTGTTTTTTCTTTACCGTTTGAAGGGTGCTGAGGTAAATGTGACTGCCATTTCACCAAGTTGTAAAAAACATACCTTTTTTCTTTTTTTCTAGTCTGTGCCTCCAACAACCGCTTGTAGATGAGCAGGCGTAGCCAAATAGTACACTACGTTCATGTCAGCTGGTCTTGCTGATGCTGCTGTGGGGATGACCACAGTTACAGTAGTAGCCTGTGTCTGTAACTCGTTATTCCATGCCTGCCTCCACATTGACTCTACAGCATGGAGAAATTCACACAAACATGGGAATAACTTTGCCTTCGAATCCTTCCTCAAGGTTAGGTGCCCACCAAAAATTTAACAGCAGCTGAGCTGCTGGTGAGCTGAGATTAGGGCTTATCTGGCTGACCTGTGCAGTTTCCTCGAACTCCCCTGGCACTGTAGCCAGCTGTTCCTTGTCTTAGGCTGAGACTGTAAGTTATCTGTCGTGCCGATCATCTTTTTCTGTCTTCACTTAGCGTCTGTAGAGCTCCTACATGCTAATAACAGTAATAATAAATATGATCCTCTGGGGATGAATTAAGACCACGCAATAAAGGGTACGGATCCAAGCTGTTTACTAAAAGGATCTGTTTTCAAAGAACCCTCATCTCATTTGTTTCAGCAACTGGAAAGTAGGAGTTAAAGGAAGAGAAATGAGATTTGAAGCACTTAACTTATTCCCTGGAGCAGTATGATTTATTCATGTCTTTGTCATAGAATGTTTTTGAAGTGCAATGGTAAATGATTTATACCTGACTTTTTCACTGGTAGCCATTAATAGTGCCTTTCTCATTTTTGGGGTTCCTGACTTCTGCAATTTGAGCCCATACATTTTAAATACAAGTTATGTGTGCCTAAAGTTAGAAGGTATGCTTTGAACTTAGCACTATATCATAGTTTGAAAGCTATTTTCTCACGCAGGTCGCTCGAAATTAATGAAATTAATGTGTAATTTGTTCTTGCTAGGTGAGAGCCCCCATATGGAAAATCCCCAGAGCTGCTGTAAAGACAGACAAGCACCTCTGGAACTGTTCCCATATAGCTTTCAGGGCGTATTAAAGCTGAGGAAGCAATGTAATAATTTTCTCTCCAGAGGAAAAAAATTCAGTAGTGTTCAACGTGTGGCCCTGAAGCACTGCACGACGAGGAAACTACCCCGTTTTGCTGTTTGCTCGAGAGAATGGTCTGTCTTTTACACAAACAATAAAAATAGCAAATGGTCTAAATCCAGCATTCCAGCACCCTCAGGGTGCGGGTCATTCTGCACAGCAGCACAGCTCAGGGTTGGCCAGCCACGAACATTTAGCGTGCCTACACCACAGAACTTGCTGGACCAGATTCTGCTTTTCAATACACTTTTCTTACTGCACTGTTTATTCTAGGCAAGCTGCGAAGTACACAAAATTGCATCAAAGACGACTGAGCTATTTGGAGGGGAAAAAAAAAAGCCCTTAAACTGTTATTTATTTAAACACTCAGAATTCTTTTGTTTTGCAGATTTTCCCAAACTTGCTGTAGTTTATTTAAAAAAAAAAAAAAGGAAAAAATAGGGATGAAGTCAAGTGAACAACCTCCTTTAAAAAGAAAACAAACTCTTGCAGTTAAATTCATTACCTTGGGTGTGACCCCCTACACGTTTACAATTCCCTGACTAGTTTTCATGGCCGTGTGTGATGAATGTCGTAGGATGTGATGTGAGCAGCATTATTTCTTGGAAATAATTCAATCATTCAAACGTCAATACTTCTCAATAGGTGGTTAAGGGAAATATTTGCATAATATTATGAGGGAAATAAAGTTTATTCTAGTATTAAAGGATAAAAGGAAATTTTTGTTTGCATTTATTTCAGCTATAAAGAGCTCTACATCAATAACATGAACCTGAAAAGCAGGAGGAGTATCTTTGGGAGCCAGGAAATTGCAAAGTGAAGCTCTCGCTGCTCTAGTCTGGCACAGTGAGATTAATAACAAACAAAAACGTAGTTTTGTATTAAAGATGTTTATCATGGACCAAATAAGTCAAAGCCCAGAATTCTGTCAAGCAGTGCCTAACACTGATTTAAAGATCATAAAAGATTAAAAACCAGGCTAACGTCTTCAATGGCAGCTTTTAGGCATTTTCTTGGCATCAAAGTATCCTAGTTAATTTTCAAATCTGAAGTCAGTCTTGTAGACTCAGTATAGGTTAACTGGGACAGTGAAATGCTCCATGTTTCCCTCATGGATCGCAGACACTGCAATTGCTTTAGAGCTGAACTTTCCAATTCCCCAAGGTGCTAATTCTGCTGAAATTGAAGGTGGACAGACGCTAGATTCCAGCTGGCTGTGCCACCCCATCACCTGCCGCAGGACGTAAGTCAGAATGGGGAAATATAGCATCTGTACCACTGTGCGTCACAGGATGCTACCCAGCCCTGCCTATTTGGACAGCTTTTCCTACCGTCTCCCTAGGTGCTTGAATGTAGGGGAATGGTTTGAAAAACTGCTTCTTGTTCTCCCAGATGTTTGTAACACTGTCTGGCAACCACATTCTGCTGCACTCAGGGTCTTCAGCAGCCACCGTATGGACTGGGTAACTGCCTCGGGTAACGCAAAAGAACTCAAAATTCTGGAATATATTAAAGCTGGATATGAAAGTAATTTAGCATTGCTTTCAACATGCCCTAAAGTACTGCGTATCCTAGACTTTTGTTTTTAATATTCTCTTCAGTGACCATTTTACCCAAAAATGTCTTTCTCTGCAACAACTGGGGAGGTTTGCTTACCTTGTAATCACAAAGAAATGCAGGTTTACGCTTGATAAGACTGTTTACGGTTCTGCTGTTCACATAACAGCTGCAGCAACAGGCAGAACCAGAAAAAGAGCTCTTACTTCATCCCCTAATTGGCAAGCTTCTACCTAGGTAAGCCATACCTCTTGAAATATTCTGGATTTTCATGCTTTTCTTGTTTATTTTTGGTGTTTACATATGAAAGTAAGTTGTCGAATGTTTGTTGGAACTTCTTGCAAGGAGAATATGTAACTGAGTTGCAAAGGTAGCTCTGTGGTACTGTTTGTCTTGGACTGCTTTCTTGATATACCCCTGACCCCAACCTTCTGTTTTCAGTACTTCTTTATTGGGTGGATACTACATGCCCTGCATTTATCAGTAGCAGGGTAAGAGAGGAAAAGATGTGTTACTGAAACTATGCAGTTCGTTCTGTGATGGTCCAAGATATAAACACATTCACAAGGGATTTGCATGCAAGTCCTAATTCTGTTTTGTTTCCCTGCGTGTCGCTTCTTCCATCTGCTCCTTTATGCCTTTTGGCTACGTGTCCAGACGGACCCAGACCTACTTGTTCGTATCATCTACCCTATTTTCTTTGTTCTTTCCCCCTTTGATCATTTCCCATGATTGTATATCTAAAAGTGTTTATTCTTTTCTTCCTATTTTTAGTTTATATACAAACAGCTAAACAAAGATAGGAGGGATGTTCTTCAGAATGCTTACAGTCTTCTTCACAGTTAAGACCCTGATATCATTTTAAATAATCATATTTTGGCCCTAATTAAAAAAGATTTTTAAAATTACTGTAAATTCATTCATTCTATGCCAGTTCATACTGTAAAAAACCAATGTAAACATTCACTAAGTGCACACAACTCCATAGCAAAATCTTTAGCAGCTTCACCTTCATCATGCATGAAGAACCTCATTAATTTTGGTTTCTACTAACTCTGTGGGGTTCCAGAGCCATGGATTTCTCTCATTAGCAACAAAACTAAAAAAAAAAAAAGAAAAAAAAAAAGAGTATTATGTTTTATGCCAATGAAAAAATTTTACACGGAGTAGAGCAACTTTGTGGCTTGGACTGGTGGCTGTTGATAGCGGCACTATCATTCAAACTGTACCTCAGCTAAAGTGATCCAGTTTTTCATTTCCATATTCTTATTTATTGTGATTAGCAAGACATGACAATTCATTATACTTCTGATGTGAGCCCTGTAAAATTGTTGGAAGAGAAGAATACAAAGAAAACGTCTCGACAAAATGCGGTTGTCCAACCTTGACGGAGAGAACAAACATTTCCTGCTTAAGTTTTTCAGCACAATGCCAGAGGAATTTACTTTTTAGTATCTTGCTCATGTTAATCTTTTCCAAACTATTAAGCTTCTGTCTGTGGTGTAGTTAGAACAATCTCTTGTATGCTCATGGCCTGATAAAGAATGTGGCTAAAAAAGGCAGAAAACTCTGTAACAGTAACCCAACTTGTCCAAAAAGTAGAAGAAACCAGTATTCATACAGCAGTGGCAAAATTCATCTGAGATTCTAGCTGTAGTCCAAATAACTTCAGAACTATATCGCTCAGTTCTGTGAGGTTTATCCAACAGCAGCTTTATCTGTAACATGGTGGTAATTGAATCAGATTGCATTAGCTTGAAGGCAGATGTGGGCTTCAGAAGGGGTTCTTGCCCACCTCTGAGCAAGAAGAATCTTCAAATCTTGAAAAGTGTTTGTGGGTACAAATCAGTAGCATTTAATCCCAAAGTTTAGATGAAACATTAGACTTACGTTCTCAACAGCTGTATGAAATGTTGACATGTAACTGAAACGCAAAAGCACTTAGGGATTTTGCCCATTATGAAAAGCTCATATATATTTTACAAAAATATTTTATTTACTTGTACATATCTGTATATGCTGTTTAGCAAAATCACTGATTTTTTCTTAAGTTTATTTTAAAGCACCGTGAACGGGATTTATTTTTTTACAGCATACCTCAGTCTTCATGTACAGGCATCACTTCCAAGGCAGACATACTCTGGAGTCAGCCTCGGCCAGTTTGTAAACCTGGTCTTCTGTTCCTTCAGACATGTTGTCAATTGGACCAATAGTTCTAAGAGTAGTTCCTTCACTCACCAAAAAGTAAACAGATCTTGCTTCATATATAAGACACAAAGCATTTTTCACAAGATAATTTTCAATTGCTTTAGTACTTAGCCAGATTTTAATTGGTGAATCATTTATAGAAGCCTCTTAACACCAGATTCCTAAGCTATTAATTGTCCTATCAGTTCTAATGTGAGCACACCAACAGGGTGCACCTAAAACCCAGCCCATGCTGGACACCAAACTCCTAGCACAGACACACCCAAGGCGTACTCTGGATTCACCTGTTATGACTTATGACCTACAAGTCCCAACGACTACACTCTCAAAAATTAGAGTACCAAATCAAAATGTCTTCCTACTTGGTTGGTAAGAGCCCCTCAGGTATCATTCCATTCTGCCCAGGCCTCCCCTAAAAGCAACTTTTTCTTTAATAATTTCTAGTATAGGAATGGCAGAAGTCTACCAGTTGTACATTCAACAGATAAATGCCAGAATTTTTAACAAACTTTTAAGAAAGGGAAAAGCTGTAAATTTACCCGCAGCAGAGTGAGAGGCTGTTAGCATTTTTCCCAAATAGGATGCAAAAAAGAGAAAACAAGTCCAAATTTAACTTCTTATAATGGAATGTAAAGGTAGACAATGATGAGTGACCCAAACCATGCTCCTTCTCATCTGCGAATGCAAAAAATAAATGTTTTAATATAGGCTGTGAAAGCAAAATATTAATAATAATTTTAACAGAATTGGAATTGCAGAAGGCAGCACGGTTCCTGACCTCTTCTCCTTCTGCTGGACAGACAGCACAAGCACCGTGGGCGGGCTGAAGGCATTGCGAAGACGTAGCTTGCTCCAGCATGTGCGCAGGGGTGGGTAAGGAGCACCAGCTCCGAAGTCAGCAGGGACGGAAAGCAAAATTAACGAACTATTGGCAGTTTGCTTTGTGACATCCTTTTCTGTCCCGAGAGCATAAGCAAAACACTGTTAAAATGTCACTTTAAAACGCAGCAGCTTAATCTTACCCCCTAACTTACTCGGCCAGGCCTCTCCCCGAGCTCTGTCCAACCCTCCCAGCCCGCCACCGGCGCTGGTCTCCTCAGGCCGCCCCGAGGCCTGCGGCGGCTCCCGCCTCCCGTTCCCTGCGGCCGGCACGGCGGTGCCCCGCGCAGCCCTTCCTGAGCACTATCCCACAGCTTCACACAGCTTAACTTATCTGTTACAGCCCGTATCTCCTCTCCCCCTTACAGCCCTGTAGCAGTCAAGCCTAGCTAGTCACGGCGTACGCAAAGACGATGCCGGCCTGTCTGGTGAGCCCGGGCCGCCGGCGGGCACATCGCAGGCTCTGCTCCCCAGCCAGGCGGGGGGAGCGGCCCCAGACAGGGGTGCAGGCCCCCGCAGCCCGGCGGGCGCCGGGCTCCCCGTCACCCCCTCCGCCTGGGCCCGCCGTGGAGCAGATGCCGGCGCAGC
>VWZZ01003606.1:244542-292847 GCA_013399095.1 Psophia crepitans | reverse complement strand
CGTGCCCCTCTGCCCGGCCCTCCTGTCCTCTCACGCCTGTCCCCTCACGCCCTCCCGCCCGCGGAGCCGCCCTGCGAGGGTCCTCGCTTGCTCCGGGCTCCCGCGGCCGGCGCTTGGGCCGCGGCCCCTCACCCTGCTCTCGTCCCCGCCTTGCGCTGCCTCACGCCACAGCCCGCCGTCCCCAGCCCTGCCGGGCTGCCGGAGGGGGCCGGTGCCTGGCCCGGCCCGCGGGTTGCGGCGGGAAGGGGCGTGTTGGGCTCCCCGGGCTAGAGGCAGGCCGACCGGCCGGCTCCCCCGGCTTCACCGGGCTGTTGGCTTCCACCGCGACAGTACGGTCCTGAGTTATCCCGAGCCATGCGTTTCGCCAGCTTGTTTGGGTACTGAGATCGGGAGTCTGGCTCCCGCCGAAGTGCTCAGAGGCCCTTTGAGGCTCTGGGAGCGCTGTAAAGGCACGGTCTGAGCCTGGGAAAAAGGCCGAACTCTGGCAGTGAGTTTTGAGTACCAGTGGGGCTGAGTAAGTTATGCAGAAATAAACGAAAATGTTCGTTATTGTGAGGGACAAACCAGATTCTCCTGTGAAACAAATACCATCACTGCCACCACCTTAAGTAGGTTCTTATTTTGTTGTGGCGTTGGGATTTTTACCGAGGCGCAGAACAGCTGCCCCGATCGTGGCGCGGGGCTGAGGGCTCTGCGTGGGCAGTGGGTACCCCCCGTCCGTGCCGGCATCTCTTCCATCCTCCTTCCAAGGAAACCCGTTGCTGTATGTTCAGGCGATGTCTGAAACCACCGTGTATCAGTAATCAATGACATTTTTGAAGGGAGTGACTGTGTTCAGCACCAAGGCAACGTGAGGATATTGCAAAGGAGGAGATGAATGCCTGTAACCCTGTTCCACTGTACTGATTTAATTTCTTCTGCTTGCTACACACGAATGGGTGTGTACACTCCCCAACCCCTCATCCCCCTAAAAAAAAACCCAACCAAAAGTAAATCTCTTCACTGGCACAGGTTGCCCAGAGAAGCTGTGGAGGCCCCATCCCTGGAAGAGTTCAAGGCCAGGTTGGATGGGGCTTTGGGCAACCTGGTCTGGTGGAGGGTGTCCCTGCCCATGGCAGGGGGGTTGGAACTACATGATCTATGAGGTCCCTTCCAACCCAAAACATTCTGTAATTCTATGAAAGCCAGTGCAGTAGGATTTAAGTTTACAAAAGCTGGAATTTGCTTGATGCTCGCTCCCTTATTTTATGCCAAAGCAGAATTCAGATCACTGTTGCTTTGAAGTGAGTACTGTGCTCAAACCTCATGTGAACCCACTTTGCCAGACAATAAACCTAGCAATGTTCTTCCAGAGGTGGTGTAATTCAATGTCTCCAGCTACTTGTGTATGCCTCAGGGGAATGCTTTCGGGGATCGCCATGTATTTGTCCTCCTTTTTGTATACATTCACACCGATTTTTTTAAGACCTACTGAAGAATTTCTGCTGGGCTGCTCAAACATGACAAGCCTGAACTTTAAAAATAGCTCTTTCTTTTACTGTGGGACTTTTTTCACACACTTGAGTACCAATATATTTACTGATCCATTTGAATTCTGTCTTTTTATTGAAACAATCACAAGTATTTCCTTCGTATTTTCAAAGGCTAAAGTCAGAAGTAAATAGAGTTGACTTTAATTTATGGTGGATATTTTTTGATGCTTAGCTGTAAACTGAGGGTAATCTTACTTTTTTTTTTTAAATTCACAAGCAGAATACTCATAAAAGTTTACAGTTACTTGAAAATTGTCCTATAGCATAACACTGTGAATAGCTTTTGGCTAAATGAGAATTTCTAAGCCTTGTTTTTTGGAAGTACCTATTTAAAAGAAGGAAGAATATGAAAGAGGCTTATTATATTAGAAAAATAATTAATTAGAAAGTACAGGTGAATTCAATCTTATTTGTCAAATGTCAGTGAGCACTTATAAATGAGAACTACTATATTATTGCAAAGTGATGCAATTTATGTTCTTTTATTCAAGAGAACCAGAAGGATAGATAGGAGAATGAAGATGTCATCCTGATCCTATTTCATAAAGGACTTACTGTAAGCTAAGGAAGAGCTGTTGATTTGTATGAATTCTGAATCAGTTTCCACATCCATTTAGTTTGTTCTTCTGCATCACACTAAAACCATGCAATCTGACAAGAATGTGAAAGTAAGCAGTACTGGCAGGGGTTCTTACTGGGTGTTTACAGTACTTATGCAATTTAAAGCACTATCTGAAATTATTTCATTTTATCTAAAATGCTTTTGAACAAAACCACGCCAGACAGTGCATTGCTACAAAATGTTTAAAAAGTGTCAGCCACCCCTGTGTACTGAAAATTAAGATGGGAAAACAGGCTTCCCAGGCCTTCTGCAGCAGTGTTTTTGGAGCAAGATTTGCTTCTAATTAAAAACCTAGCCCAGGAGGATATTTATAATCTCCTGTTTCTATGGAAATGAGGAACATAACTAAGTAACTTTTTTCTTTAGTGTAGTTTCAAAGCTTGTGTAAGTCAGGGGAAAAGCTTTCACTGATTCCAGTGATCTCGAGTCATGCTCTTCATGGGCAAATGTTGAGCAGTAGTTACCAACAAATGACTTCTTTTGCCACAGGAACTGTTGGGCAGAGTTAAGACGACACAACAGTCGAGGTGTTTCTAGCTGTCAGTGAATACACAAAAAAACCCACCCCAAAACCAATCAAACAAAAATCCATCAGGCAGAACACTGTTTCAGTAGAGCGTGAGGCAGGGCTGCGCCTAAGTTCAAGAAGACTAGATATGCCTAAGTTCAAGAAGACTAGACATCAGATATGTTGTGTTAGGCTAGGAATTTTTGAGACATGGTTTATTGCTCTACTACATGAAATCGTAAGCAGAGGGTAGTTTCAGAGATGGCTCTTTAGCAGAAATGCCATTAAGACACGCACTGCACAACGGCAAGTTTCTCACCGTTTATCCTTCTACTCAGGGTTCACGTGGCCAAGGCATAGAAAGAAGAAAGACAATATGTGACTTGAGGAACATGATTGTAAAGAAAACCTCTTAGGTGTCACTTTTTATCCTCAACCAACACTGAAGCAAAGCTTCATAGTGATTCCAAGATACATTGTGAACCTGCAGGTCTTGTCGTTCATAGGGAATTGTGGAAATTGTTGGTTTGGAGTTTGTTTAGTTCTTGTGCTGATGACGTTACACCTTCACGGCTTTCTGAAGCCTTTACCTGTTGGCTGATTTTTGCCCTACTTAATCTCTACTGCTTTTGTAAGCTGTGGGATCTCCTAACTCTTGTATTCTGATACTTATGAAACTAACGTATACTAAATCTGTAAGTGTATGAATTTACAGGCTACCTGATAGTAAGGTGAGATGTGAACATTAAGAACTTCACCTTTGGCAAGAAGCTCAGTCTTCCACTGATGGGCATCATGCTATAAATGGCAGATACCATCCATGAACCACATAATTTATTTTCCCTGTGTGCTCTTTCATCTGCAGAATATTTACTTATTTATGTGCAACTTTAAAATACCCCTAAACCAGAAATGTGCAATTTGAATGTATGGTTTTCTGACTTTTCTTACTGTAAGAGTTTACATTTGCATTTTGAGTTTGAAAGTAGTAAAAAACTTACACTTGCCATTAGTTTAGTATTAAATATTTCCTCTTTCTCTCTAGTTGTTTGTAATTCCAGGTGAAATTTCCCATATGCTGTGGGGAAAAAGGTGTAGCATTTGATTTCTTCAGCAAAATAATTAATAGGAAAAGTGAAATAGGAAATTAGAATTGGAAGGGAGTGTGTCATATGATTAACTTAGCTGACAGAGTGTACTAGAACACTGATTTTATTTGAGATACATATAGTCAAACGCCAGGAAGTACACTTAACAGTACTATTTGATATTCAGATTTCAGACAATTGGCCCGGATACAGTCTGGATTTGTTCACTTATCCTCAGCACTACTACGGAGATCTGGAATATGTGCTCATACCTCATGGCATTATTGTTGACAGGTATGTGTAGTTTGAATGTTACTAAATAAATTCTTTGGTCAGTAGTATTCTTTTTTATAAAGCCTGTCATTCACAGACAGGGTGTATGTAACATTTGTCCTAAAATATTGTATTAGCAATTATAAAAACAATTTCATTTATGTAATTCAGAAAGTAAATAAATGCTTGGAGGTTAGGAAATGCTGGACTTGTAGTTGCCTTTGTAACTTCCCGTCTAATTTTTTTCACCTAATTTCCGATTCGGGCATTGAGTGAGACAGGGAGAGTCTGATCATATAGTGAAATTGGCATTGGAAGGTAGATTACAAGAGAGCTGAACTGAAGGTGAAAGGGCAAGTACAAAGCTTTGTATAGAGTTATGCTTGAATGTCCCACTTGCACTCTAACCATCCTCTGTTTTTAACACAAAAAGGAGAAAAAACTATGTTCAATTATGTACAACTTTTGCAACTCCCTAGTACAAATCATTAGTGCCGATTAACCTAATTGTTCCTGATTGCACCATTGACTTCCACCACTCAGCACAACTGAAAAGCCTGTCGTGGACTGTTTGGGTCCGGATGCTAGGTCTGAAGGGTGGCAGTGGGAAAGCTGGGTCATCCCTCATTGCTTAGCTTGGGGTATTTCCCATCTGCTCTCGGTGTAGGCATTTGATGGTGCTTTGATGTTTGTGGTAGTCCAGCTCAGTGTTCGTGCTTGGTTACTATTTTGACACACTGTTAAAAATCTTATGAAAAAGTTACAAAATGGAAAGGGTAATTTTCAACAAGGTATTTATTGGGAAGAGCTGAACGGAATTCCACGGGCATTTTTAGCCTGCAGCTCGCTACCTACCACATTGAAACAGCAAGTACTGTGATTGTTGGAACTCATTGAAAGAAAATTGTAAACACCAATCATAAGGAAGAGTTATAACTCCTGTATTGTTTTTAAACACAAGCTTTCTTTCATTACCTTTTCAGTTACCATTGTGTTGAATTTTTAATCTCTTTTGGTTAGGGTCAACTGACTTTTAATTCCTCTTTTTTTTTTAAAAATAAATATATTATAAGTTCAGTTCTCATAGAGTTCAATATAAATTTGTTTGAAGTACACATTGAACTCCAGTGTGGTTTTTGTACTCCAGCAGAGTGAACTCCACTGGTTTTTCTTACTCCAGCAGAAAAAACTAATTCTGTTCTAATGAAAAGCCCACAAAACTGAGTATGTTGTGATCATGCAGAATTTTCATGTAGAAGGCTCAGTACATGAGAAAATTCTCTTGTCAGCTGGTAGCAATTAAATGTAGGTTTAAAACCTGGTATGTTTTTATTTAGAAATTTAAATTAATAAATTTTTGTCTATGCTGGAATTCATACTCTGTAAAATGCAAAATGATAATTGGTATTTTTGGAAATTTCAGCTCCTCAAACAATCTGAGGAAGAATATATAAAAAAAAAATTAAAATCACCAAAGAAATATTCCTTCTTACTGAGACTTTCCCCTCATTATTCTCAGACTTGATAAAAGATGATAAAAGACTATTTTCCTAATCTTCAGTAAAGGGAGTGTAAGTCTCTTAAATAATCTTCATTCTTACATCAGTAAAAGGGATTATATATTTGATGTCAAATGAGATGATCTAATGATATCCTCCATTTGTCAAATCTGAAAAATACTAATTGCTGCTCAATGGAATTTATCTGACAAAAAGATCTGAAAACCAAGTGAAAACTTGTGCTCATAACTTGTATAATATCTTCAGTTTAGGGCTTATTCTTCTCTGGTACATGCACACATGTAGATTTCACTAAAGTTCAATGTATTCATGTAGTGGCAAATGGATTCCCATATTACAGTGAGTAGAGAAAAAAAAAGATTAAAAATGTAATCATGAAAGACATGGGCTAGATTATAGGATTATTTAATAAATGCCATCCTGTCAAGAAGTCCACTCTCACTGAAACTACTAATCCAATTCAGAGAGCTGTCAAAGAACTTTGCAGCACAAGTGTTTACAGAAAATAATGCACTGAGATGTTTTTCCTCAAAACATCAAACAGCATCATTCAGTTTTCTGTTGATACCTGCTTTACCTCTAGAGATGACCTGATACCCTGTTTTAGGTCTAGAAATGTCATCTACCTTGTTCTTTAGAAATCAAAGCTACTTAAGATAAGCATTCATGTTTATTACTTTTATTTTGAAAATTCATGTACAATTGTATGGCAGAAATGTGTATCGTTTGGTTTCAATCATCTGCCACATTGTGTTTGCAATGCAGAACTGTCAAAGAGAAGACAGATATTGGAACCCTGCAGTTCCTGGTTAATTGGCGCACAACCTTATTATTTTCACGTGTGTGACCTTGCACAAGTCACTTAAGCTCTTTACACTCTTCTTTTTGCTGTATGAAATAGTGATAATGTACACTCTTTATAAATTTTTAATTGATATCTCTATTTCTTTATACTATTTGTGTATAGTTTGTAACAATTGTAGGGGTAGCATCTTCCAAAGCCTGTCAGTGAGAAATACATCTAATAAACCTCTTCCCTATCTTTCACTTAATTTATTGCTCTTGGGTAGTAACTAACGTAACAAGTCAGGTGATTGTATAGGAATATTTTATATTTATGTTTTCTGTGAGGTAGAACTGAAGGTGAAGTCATATCCTTTCCTCCAAAGTGTCTGAAATGGTTCTGAATTCAACAAATGCTGAGACATGTTACTCCCTTTTCTATAACTGGGGAATTTATGCATTTAAGGTTAACCAGTTTGATTCACACACTTTGCATCTTGCATCCATCACTCAATATCTGCCTTCTGCGAACTTGATCCAAGCCCAGTCAAGTCAAGACACTCAAACAGACTGTCAGTCAAGCTATATACTCACCACAGTGTTTCTCTGTAACCACATGGGAAGCGTACCATCAACTTAGAGAATCTGCCTCTAATATTATTTTATCCTTAATTTTTTTTTGCCCCAGGACAGAACGATTGGCCAAAGATATTATGCAAGACATTGGAGACAATGATATTGTGGTTCTCTGTGTCCTCAAAGGTGGCTACAAGTTCTGTGCTGACCTTGTGGAGCACATTAAAAATCTCAGCAGAAATTCAGAAAGGTTCATCTCCATGAAAGTCGATTTTGTTAGACTGAAAAGTTACCACGTAAGTCAACAACTTATTTATGTAGATTCTGGTTGTATGTTCATAGTAAATAGTGGACTTTTGTAAATGGGAAGTTCGCCCCCCTCTCCACCCCCCCGTCCCAAATTAACAAGAAAAAGAGTATGAAAAATATTTTTGTTTGAAAAACCTGTGAGATTTTGTTCAAAATATTTACTCATGTCCCTTTATACTTTATGGATAGTATGAATGAGGATATGAAGCATCCTCAACCTGTAATTTTTTATTTAGTCTGTCCTCACTTTTGGACAAAAACTATTCGAGTTTCTGTCATGTAAAATGTCGGCATGTTGTTTGTTCTCAAAATCCTCAATAGGTCTGTCAAGTTTATTTCATGTTACTTCATTTTCTGCCCCCACTTCTACAGATTTTGACATAAGTGCAAGATGATAAATCTATGTCTTATTCTAAATGTTTAATGCTAAGTAAATGAAAAGCTTTCATCTTCATAACATGCAGTTTATATATTAGCAAAATATACCACTAGATGATGATAGTGTTTTATAAGAAAATTAAATAAGCCACTGAACCAAATCCAGCCTTGAGGTAAGGATCGAGACTTCCTGTTACCTTCAGAGGAAATTATGCAATAATGATTCATTTGTTTCAGTGAGGCAATGATGGTGACCTGACCGGCCTTTTTTAAAAAATGTGTGATTGCAATTTCTATTTGCATAAGCTATACATTTATAGTCCACCTCCACAGTGAGGGAGCATTTCTAGAAGTAAGTTGTCCTAGAAATGTCTTAGTAAATACGCTAAATAAATGGAGTGATAACACAGTTGCTTTCTGAGCACAAATGCAACTTGTTGAGTCCAGTAGGTCCCACAACAATGCTATGTCCTTTCCACAGCAGAGGTAGGTAGGTGGGTAGGCTGGTTGGTTGGTTAGCATGTTGCTCTGATTTCAGTGACCACAAAGTTTTCCTAAGTTTCACAAATACCGTCTGAATTTTTTCCATCATGGAAGAGAAATGGATGAGAGCCTGTTGTAGCCATTAGGTTAGGACTTGGTCCTGGGACTTCTCTTTGAAGAATTAGTCAGATCTAGTGCAATACTAATACTGTACAATTTCTAGCTATTTACCAGTATTGCAGAACTAATTAAGAAAGTAAATTATAATGCTTGTCTTACATAAAGGCACATGGAAATTATACTCAGGGGTTTTTTTTTGTGTAGTAACGATAGCACTTCAGTAACACTGCTTGGCAAACAGTGGAATTACTTAAAGTGATTTTTATTTTGCACCTGACATGTAGGGAATACACATGCTTTTCCTATTGGGTTATCTTTCATTCAGTATGAAGATACCCTGGTTTTAAATTTTCTTATCCTTGGTGACAAGTCAACTCCTATTAGCCATACTAACCCATAACTAATGAGCGGCAGGATATTATACCTCAGAAGTGTGGAAATCTTCACATCATTGCTTAGGAAATAAAATAAAAACATGTTACATCAAGCTGAAGCTGCAATATAAGTTTTGCTATGCAGGATGCAATTATCAAGACTAAGTCCTAGATGATCTTAGCATGTAATGGCTGTGCATATTTTGGATCTTAGTCTCATGCTTTAGCAGGGAGGTAACACCTTCCCTAGAACTAGTGCTTGCATTTGATTTTTTAGAAAATAACTTTGTTTTTTTTCCTTATAAATGCTTCCAAACTGGTGTCACATATTTAGGGCTTGAAACTGTGCTTGATTTGGGGCTTGGAACAGTGCTTGATATCTGCCTGGTCTTGAGAAGCTGAATGACGCTGCAGTATAAATTTGAAATGCTGCTAATATTGGTAGATTCATTCCCTGAGATACGCATGAATGTAATGCTGACTAAAGCACCAGTACGACTACCAGACATCCTTTGTGTTTTGAATTATTGTGGTATCCTGTCCAATTGCAGGTTTTAGAGAACTAGGTGTTACTAGTTTGAGTCACTCTTTGTCTCAGCCTTGTATGAGACTCCCAAATCCCCCATGCCAGTCTATTCTGTAATAACACACCTCTTACAGTGTTTCACACTTTCATCAGAGGCAAATAATTACAGTTTTAGAGGTAGGACTCTACATGAAGTCTTGGAGTATCACCAATTCCACTCCTTTGCTTCCCTTTGCCATTTCTGTTCCACTTTATATTAAGACTTACTACTGCTCTCAACCCATTTTTCTTTTTTTCTCCCTTTTTCATTTTATAGACACTGTTCTTCTCACATTGTTTAACCTGCTTCCTTTCACTAACTGTTCTTTATTTCTCTCCTAAAGGGAGTCCTTCAACTATGTCTCCCTTCTCCCCTTCCAGCTGTTTAAATCCAACAACTAATTTCATCTCAGACTCATGGGATTTTGAATTGTCTCATTCCAACTTCAATACTGAAAGGTTAGTTGATTTTCAGAAGTTGTAATTTAACATGGGATTTCTTGGTTTAAACATGTGGCAAAAACGGGCTGTAATTGTGACCCAAAGTCAGATCTTGGCGTCAGTGAAAGTGCATCTTAACTGCAAAGTATCAGCAGAAAATGTTGTATTTTGATGTCTGGCATGTGGACATGGAGATTGCAAATATAACCAGCTTTACATGGCTCTTTATTTTTCAAACCTGTCATCATATTCCAGAATTTAGACACTTAATTAAGATGTTAAGGTCCGCTTTCATATTATGTAGCTGAAAGTTGGACATATAAATTCTTTTAGACTTCTTCATACAAATAAATGGATTTAAAAAAAAATATAGTGCGTTTAGATTCTCTGGATGTTAATGAGTGACTGTTTTTGCTTCCAGAATCAGGATGGTTTTATCTAGTTTGGAAAGTATTGACATATGTGCCTAAGTCTGGACATTTTTATAAGAAAACCTCCTGTGTTTTTCAAATGGCGTCTTAGTTTTATTATCTCAAATTGGCATGTCAGATTACTGAATTTAGTATGTATACAGGTGAAGTGGGAAAATACCACTTCTTTACTATTTTCAGGGAAAACAAAGTGGAATCCAACTTAGGAAACTGTAGCTTAAAAATAATGCGGTTATACTGTTTATACTCAACTGGCATCAGTATTACTTCTTAAACATTTAATAGATGCCTGAAACTGAAACTGGAGGTGCAGCCTGAAAAATATGGATGAACTTCAAAGGAATGTTGCTTGCTAGTCACTTGGAGGAAACTTTTAGAGGATTATGTGGATTTGGTCAGTCATGGAATTCTTTAAAATGAATACATTATTTATGGTTTCCAGAGCATAACTAATAAAAAAAAGTGACCTCTGAATTATAATCTGTGTACAATGGTGACATTGAAGTCTGTTCACAAACAAATCCATTGATATGATCTGTTTCCTCTTCAGCCTCCAGTTGTTTGAAATGTATTTACAACTGTTGGTTATTAATCTTGGCATAAACAGCACCATTAGTGCTGCAAAATTCCAAAACCAAGCAACAAACCAGGCATTGTTTAGTAGAAATCTGAATGTTTTTGCTATATGAAGCCATCTCAGTAAATAGTTTTGCTAAACCTCTCTGCTGTTGGAGTAAGGAAACAGAGGGATTTTATGAGTAAGTTGAAAGCCAGTTGGTAAATGTAGTAAAATAATTTATTTTTCTGCCATGTAGCTTCTCATATGCCGTTACTAAATACTCACATCATAAAAAACACAATAGTATGAGGCATCAGACTATCATCAGAGTAGAGAACAGTGTAAAATGTACTTTCCTGCTTTGCACAATGACTTATTCTTATTCAGTATAATTTTATTGTATGGAACTTGTTTTTTTGAGATCAGTCTGAACTTTACATCTGAAAACTATATATTGTAATCCTGACCCTAACGAGCAAGTAACTTCAGCGTGATTTTATTCATTTAACAACAAACAACAACAAAAGAAACAACTACGTGTATTCCTTGCATTTAATGATTCCTATCTATTCCCAGACTCTTCACCAGTGTTACAATGATTGTTTATCTCCATGCCTGTGTGTCACGAAAACACAACTATGATCTCCTGAGAAAAATGCACGTCCTGAGATGAAAGAGAATCCACATTAGCTTTTGTACTTACAAGTTTTCTCTTGGAGATGTTGTGAGTTCCCTTCATTTTACTTCATGTGCACAGTTTAGCTGATGACCATGTCATCTTGATGCCGAGTAGCCATGGAAGAATTACAAACTGGAGCCTACCTGGTAGAATGAATTCCTATCAACTTTAGGGCCAAATTCTGCAATAATTTCACAGGACTGACCTCCAAATTATCTGCAAATTATCAACTGGACATGCAAATAAATATCTTCAGTGTAGGCAAAATGTGATTTATTTATTGAATTTGGAGAGAGGTTGTGCATGTACTAGACATTCAAAAACTAAAATACACTCTTTTAACCTTTTTCAGATGCATGGCTTGCAGCCAGCACTGTAGACAGTGAATCATAGAATGATAGAATCTTTAGGGTTGGAAGCGATCTCAAAGATCATCTAGTTCCAACCCCCTGCCATGGGCAGGGACACCCTCCACTAGACCAGGTTGCCCAAAGCCCCATCCAACCTGGCCTTCGACACTTCCAGGGATTGAGCCTCCACAGCTTCTCTGGGCAACCTGTGTCAGTACCTCACCACCTTCATAGTAAAGAATTTCTTCTTAATATCTAATCTAAATCTCCCCACTTTTAGTTTAAACCCATTCCCCCTTGTCCTATCACTCCCTGCCCTTGTAAACAGTCCCTTGTCAGCTTTCCTGTAGGCCCCTTTAGGCACTGGAAGGCTGCAATTAGGTCTCCCCAGAGCCTTCTCTTCTCCAGGCTGAACAAGCCCAACTTTCCAACTCCCTCAGCCTGTCAGAGAGTTTTGCAGCATGATATACTTTTATAAGCTAATGGGCAACAAAAAAACAACATTAATTTAGTCTACAAAAACTACCAGTGTCAAGGATGTAGACCTTAAAGTTGTTGCTGTTCTGAGAAAGGTTTTCTACTGATTGTAGACTGTGCTGCCAAATAAATGTCTTATGGGCAAGCCAACGATGAGAGGTTTGGGACTAGAAATCTACTTCTATAATTGCCGAAGGGATTTTATCTCTGTGTACTTTTCTATGTCTATGAATGGATAAAATGTCATTTGCATCCAAAAGTAGTAGTATCTTTTCTGAGTGAAAGCTCAAACCTGCTAAATGAATGAGTAAAAGGTCCTTTACAGTTCCAAGTCAAAGATACTCCCAAGTCTTAAGCAGGCACTGATGCTCTTTGTATCTCTGAGGCTTCAGTTATTTCCTGAAACTTAAAATTAAGACCAGAGCTGGTTAAGAAGGTGAGGAACAGTGGAAACAGATCATATTTTGTGTGGATAGAATGTTTAGAGATGCTGCAATTCACAGTCCTCCAAACTGTGTCCAAATGTATATTTCTGAGTGTTAAGACTGGTTTAAAAATAGATTTTTCATGAAAGAAACAAAAAACACTTCTACATGCAGCAGTGTCTTACTGCAAAATGTCAGTCTCAGAGACACTAAAGCTTTCCAGAGAAACAGCTGAAAATGTGTTAGTAGTGGAAGTTATCCCAATAGCTTGTTCTTGCAACTAGCTGATGAATTTTTAAAAGAAATTTACAAAAATGTAATGAGGAGAATGTCAGTCCTATTGGTTAAATTGTGGCTGGTGTTATTAGAGTAACAGTATGATTCAGGGAACTTTGGGAATAAAGAATCATAGAATAGAATATAGAATCATTAAGGTTGGAAGAGACCTCCAAGATCATCTCGTCCAACTGTCCTCCTACCACCTATATTACCCACTAAACCATGTCCTTAAGTACCAGATCCAACCTTTCTTTAAACACACCCAGGGACGGTGACTACACCACCTCCCTGGGCAACCCGTTCCAATGTCCGACCACCCTTTCTGAGAAGAAATTTCTCCTCATCTCCAACCTGAACCTCCCCTGGTGCAACTTGTGGCCACTCCCCCTTGTCCTGTTGCTAGTTGTCTGCGAGAAGAGGCCGACCCCCAGCTCGCCACAACTTCCTTTCAGGGAGTTGTACAGAGCACTAAGGTCTCCCCTGAGCCTCCTCTTCTTCAGACTGAGCAATCTCAGTTCCCTCAGCCGCTCCTCATAAGACTTGTGCTCCAGACCCTGCACCACCTTCGTTGCCCTTCTCTGGACACACTTCAGGGCCTCGATGTCTTTCTTGTGGTGAGGGGCCCAAAACTGGACACAGTACTCAAGGTGCGGCCTCACCAGGGCTGAGTACAGGGGGACGGTCACCTCCCTGCTCCTGCTGGCCATGCTATTCCTGATACAAGTCAGGATGCCCTTGGCCTTCTTGGCTACCTGGGCACACTGCCGGCTCATGTCCAGGTGAGCGTTGACCAACACCCCCAGATCCTTTTTCTTTGCTGCACAGCTTTCCAGCCACCCTGCCCCAAGCCTGTAGCGTTGCCTGGGGTTGTTGTGACCAAAGTGCAGGACCCAGCACTTAGCCGTGTTGAACCTCATTCCCTTGGTTTGGTGTGAAAACAAAGACGCTGGAAATGGGTCTCTTTCCTGATCGCATCTGCACTTGCTGGAACAATGACAGCCACCAGTTCATTCCTCAGCAACTGCAGTGCCCTCCTGCCAGTCGCACTTGCCAGCTCAGCTGCTTCTGAGGGCTTCCCAACCTGTCTCAGCCCAGATGAGGTTGGCTACCAGAGACTTTCTGTTTGAACCACTTTATCTTTCTGGATTCATTTTTACTGACCCAGATGCACACATACATCTCAGCCTGCCAGCAGCTGCTGCCAGAGGGAGAGTTATGAGCGGCTGGGGACAGCTTGTGGGCAGTAACTTCTTCAGTCAGCACAGCTCCTGACGAAAAAGCTCTGACCGTAGTCAAGGGATCCTCATTTCCAAGTGTACAAGCCTCAGACTCCCCTGTTCTATATCTGTGGGGTGCTCTTCAGAGGTATCAGAGGGAGTGTGGATATTTCAACCCCAATTATTTTTGTGAACCAGCCTACTTTTCATACTGCTCTAAGGCAAACTGAAGAAGGCTGTACTATATGTAATAAAATGTGACCTTAAAATTTAGTGTTATGAAACTTCTCAAGTCTGGAGGCAGATGCTCCCCTTTCTAGGCATCTACAGCTTCCATTTAACATGATGGCAGAGTTGTGAGATACGAGAGCTTAAATTCATCACTCGCTCAAGGCTGTCTTGAGTGTAAGGAGGAAGAAAAAGTTTCTGATTTAAATTATTTTAATTAAAAAAGACAGTATTTTCCTGTTGGACACCTCTTAGGGGCTTGGATTGTTACTAATAATATAAGTAGGAGTTCATTTGTGGAGATAGTTCAGGGAAGGTCATGATAAGCCTGTCATGCAGTCAGTTTATCAAGTTTATCTGTAATGTAAAGCTTACTCATAGAGGGGTGATCTCTGTAACTGTATGCATCAGATAACACACCTACACACCACTTAAATATGTTAGCACCATCTGAATTCTTAGTGATTTTTTTTTAAGTATGAGTAAGTGTTCCAGTGACTCACGTATAAAAGATGTGGGGAACCAAACAGCTCAGCCGGGGGAGAGCTGAGTAGGAAGCAGCCTGATTGCTATGGGGACAGTGTGAGAGCAGATGTGGCAGTGAAGGCAGAGTGGTACCGAGCTGTGCTGCAGCTCTCCAGCAATATCAAAATACTGTTTCAAGGCATTTATGTGGCATATTAAAACAAGTCATTACTTGCCTTGTCAGGATTCTTTTCATTTTTACCTATTGTTCCCTGCTTAGGTATTACCTTCCTTTATACTGACTTGTGATTTTTAGCTGTGGAATTCTTTATTCTAACTGAAAAAATGTATAGTTTTCCTGTATTATGGGTTGATACTCTGTTCTTCTGGACTTCAGATCTAATGCAAACTCCACAAGAGGTATTTTCTAATCTTTCTGAAGAAATTTGTCTCCCCAAGGGTCACATTTTTCTAACAAGCTGTAATGTTTTCTTTTGAAAAATGTTTTCCAATTTAAAATAAATGTTTTTGATTACAGTAGGTTACAGAGGGTATGGTTACTATGTATAAATGGAGTTTTAGATCTGAAGTTCATTTTTCTTAAGCTTTTTTAATATGTTTTTTTGTGAGCTTAAATCTCTGGTATTTTTAAACAATCCAGATTTCTGGAATATCTTAACATTTGATACCATAGATGCTTTTAGAATTGGTCAGTTTTATAACAGATTCAAAGCATCAAGGGATTTCATTACAAGCATTCAGGAGGTCATCTTTTCAAAGAGTTAGATTCTAAAGTTCCCCTGGATACCGTATTTGTTGTAAAGCAGTGGTTTGTTACAAAGCCTAAAAAATTGAAGTTTAATCTTAATAAAATATTTTTGCTTGTAGTCCAACAAAAATACAGCAAACTACTACTAAATTATGACATTTGCAGCAATACTGCATGTCATCATTAGGAGAGACTGTAGTCTGTATTTTCAAGTCTGCTTCACAGATCTTTACAGTGACAGGGAGATAGGCTCTTAGGTATAAGAAAGGTCCAGCACATAATGGTTGCTAATCCTGTTGTACAAATAAGATCTGATGGGTTCGAAAGTATAGTGACATGTTTATGCATTGGAAAAATATCACCTTGATTAGTTATTTGGATACTAATAATATCATTTAATGTATGACTTTTTATGTTAAGATCTGAACTGGGGCAAAATTAATTAAAAGAAGCTGGAGGGTTCTAATTTTCCCAAGGAATTGTATGACTCTCTTTTACTGGCATCTCTTAAATGCTGTTTCTTGAAACAGATCATAGCATGTGTGATGTTCATGCAGTGCCACACCCCGGGGTGCTGTAAGACATAAACCAAAAAGGTTACTTCAAAGGAATATAGCAATAACAAGCAGTGCTGTATTGTTGCAATGCTGATCTGTGTGACAAATACAAAATCCCTTTCCTTCCTCATTTGATAGACAGAAGTTATAATATTTAAAAAGAAAAGGGATACTATAAAATAACCTTGCAAGAAAACTCATAAAGGATATGTGTGCTGTCAAAAGTTTCCAAGTTGTCACTTTAGCCAAGTGACTAAACACAGTGGTACGAAAGAGTGCGCTACTGAGTTGTAAGAGTCAACACCGGACTCCAGATGCTGGAAGTGACTAAGCATTTGAGTTTTTTATCGTTCTCATCTTTTGTGAGTTTGCTTACACCTATCTATCTATTTTCTCAGCCTGTGGCTATTTGACAAATTTGAAGATTTTTCTTTTACCTTCCTTTTATCACCAAATCCTAAGAACTGCTGATAGTCCAGGTCAGGAGGTTCGTACTTTGTGCTTAGTGTAGAGAAACCTGGTTTGTGCTTTCAGAACCCCGAGAGGGTCAGGGGTTTTAGTATGGAGCTACAAATTCACTATACTAGATTTTTCACAGTACACGACAATTAAAAGAATGGGGTGAGATGGTACACGTCATAGGTGTGGTACATACCATATACATATAAAGCTGGTGAAGGATCTGGAGCACAAGTCTTACAGGTGCAGCTGAGGGAACTGGGGTTCTTTAGTCTGGAGAAGAGGAGGGACCTTATTGCTCTCTACAACTACCTGAAAGGAGGCTGTAAGCCAGGTGGGAGTTGGTCTCTTTTCCTAAGCAGCAAGTAATAGGATAAGAGGAAATGGCCTCAAGTTACTACGAGGAAGTTTAGGTTGGATATTAGGAAAAAATTCTTCACCGAAAGAGTGGTCAGGCATTGGACAGCCAGCCCAGGGAGGTGGTGGAGTCACCGTCCCTGGAGGTGTTCAAAAAGCGTGTAGATGTGGCACTGTGGGACATGGTTTAGTAGACATGGTGGTGTTGGGTTGATGGTTGGACTCAGTGTTCTTAGAGGTCTTTTCCAACCTTCAAGATTCTGTGATTCTATGATTCTATTTTATACGGATCTAGTAGTGTCCCAGCTGCATGCTGAGATCCTCTGTTGATGCTGGGAAACATGACTTTCAGTTCTGCTGCTGTGATGTTCATACATTTTGTGCTAAACAGTAACTGGGTAAAAGACAGATACTCCAGTTAAAGTGGATTTGAACCCAAACTGACCTTTCCCTAACTGTTGGCCATGGCATCCTTGATGTCCTTTATGATTTCTACAATTACCATAGCATAATAACAGGAGGAAGATTTTCCCTACACTCTTTAGCTTATGGTGGTCTTCAGAGAGCTGAGGAAGAAAAGAAGCCCAAGTTTCCTATTACAAGAGTGTGGGCTTTTAATGCTTTATTATCACAAAAGGTGGACACCCTTTGTGTCCACCTCCTGGCAGTCCAAAATGAGTGCCTGAGCAGGATTGTGGCAGTTCTGGAAAGTACGCTTCCTAAATTGTTCTTTTGCCTGTAAGTTTTAAATTTAATTTGCCTGCCATCTCTGGAGACAAAGTATGAACCTCACCTCACAGGACTGAACAGTCCTATGAAAATGTTACTACCTTTTCTCACCCTGGAACATATGCAGATTTTATTTCCATGTTTTAAATATTATTTTAGAGAATAAAAAGAAGTTATAGTACAAGGAAACCCCAGACTACATTCTGTGGAACTAACCTGAGTTTTGAGGATATATTCTGTTTCTGATTTATATATGATTCAAAACATTGGGTATCAAAACATGTTCTTGATTTCAGTTCTTGCTGATCTTTTTAAGTGTACAGGTGCTGTTTGTGCCATATGGTTATATGTGGTGTTCCTCTCTTACTGTCTCATTCTTAAACAAAATAACCAAGCAAATAAATAAAACTTAATTGCTAAACCAGAAAGGAAAATAGGAAATAATTTATTGTCTATAATCCTTCTCAGCCAAGTTAACTGGTCTAAATTCTGCTGCAATTTACAACAGTTTGGCCCTTTTCCTGTAGAGTTACTTCACGTTTATGCCAATAAAACTGAATTTGTATTTCTGCTTAGAGATTTTAAGGAAATTTTTACTCACAATAAAACTACAGGGGTAGATCACGTATGCAGTCATGATTTGAGAAAATTTTCTTTATTTGAAAATATTTGAAATATCTTTATTCTGTATCTAAAGAACATATTAATAGGTGGAGATACAGTGTTTAACACAGGCATCCAGCAAAATATAAGAGTGTAAAGAATTTACAGATCTTAATATTTGCCCCTAGCAAATATGTTTTTAGTTGCAGATATATCTGTATTAACCTGTGTTAACTTCATGAACATTTCATCTGAGTTCACCTTTGTTGATATCTGAGAGTACACACAAGAGAGATCAATTCCAAATGCCTTGACCGGGAAGGGAAAAGCTTCAATGGCAGTTTAGGCTTCAGTAGATACCAGAGAATCTCCATGGAAGCAACTCCTGTAGGGGATAGATTTTCTAGAATCTATTTCAAGGTACCTTACCTTCTTTGGATTAAATACAGCGAAGGCAGGCAGGAGTCCTGGTGCACGAGAAATTACGGAATGTGTGAACAGATGATTGTAAACAATCCAATTTATAAATAACTTACTGTTGCCCTGAGAGCTGTTTAAGCTGAATGAACTGCCTTGCATTTACAGCAGGGAAGAAACATACCCATGTGTTACCACAGGTCACCCGATAAGGAGCACCTTGCTGTTAGTAAGTTCGTTGTTGTTTCTCTGTCCTAAGCCAACTTCCTCATCGCAGAGCTCTGGCCTTCCCTGGAACTGGATAGACTAGCCTGAATTTGAAGCACTTCCATACCTGTGCAATGGAGTTGTTTTGTTAAGGAATAACGGCAAGGAAGAAAAAGAATAAAAAATAGGTGAACTCTTCTAATTAGTTGTACTGTAGATCTAACCATAGAGATGAAAAATGTCTTACACTGTAGTAACTGGAGCTCAGACAGATATACCTGTACCAGTTTAAAATTCACTGTCGCAGGTTATGCTGGCAGTAGCAGTAAGACAGATCTTGGCCCATCGCAGTCAGTGGTGTAGTTACTAAGCAGCTCAGGAAGGCATTGTAGCCTCAACTGTAAAGCTAACAGAGAGATGAAACCGTCAGTGCTTCAGTGCAAATGTACCTTTACTGTCCCTGCAGGGTAGATGATGCTCTGACAGTGAGTGTATGCCAGTTGACTGTATTTATTTCCACTTGGTTCAGAACTGTTGGCTTGGTTGCAAGGTATTGAAGCACCTCCAATAAATGTATCAGTGACCAGGCGTTGGTGATTTTGAATGTGGGTGTGCCCCAGACGTTGCAGCCTGCCCTTTGGTTTACATTTGATTCTGGGGAAGGCAAGGCGTGCTTCCCAGTCTTTATGTATGATTCCCACTCATTTGCGAAGTCCCCAGCTTAACATACTTACTAGTTGTCCTGTGAATGTTGCTACTTAAGCCTGGATAGTCCTTCAGAGAACCATAGAATAGTTTGGGTTGGAAGATCATCTGATTCTATTAAAAGATCGTCTGGTTCCAACCCCCCTGCCAGGTTGCCCAAAGCCCCATCCAACCTGGCCTTGAACTGTTCCAGGAATGGGGCATCCACAACTTCTCTGGGCAACCTGTTCCAGTGCCTCACTGCCCTCACAGTGAAGAATTTCCTCCTAATGTCTAATCTAAATCTATCCTCTTTTAGTTTAAAACCATTGCCACTTGTCCTATCATTATCTACCTGAGTAAAGAGTTCCTCTCCATCCTTTTTATAAGATCCCTTTAAGTATTGAAAGGCCACAGTGAGGTCTCCCTGGAGCCTTCTCTTCTCCAGGCTGAACATCCCCAGCTCTCAGTCTTTCTTCAGAGGAGAGGAGCTCCAGCCCTCTGATCGTCTTCATGGCCCTCCTCTGGACTCGCTCCAACAGGTCCACATCTTTCTTGTGCTTTGGACCCCAGAGCTGGATGCAGTACTCCAGGTGGGGTCTCACAAGGGCAGAGTAGAGTGGGACAATCACCTCCCTCGACCTGCTGGTCATGCCTCTTTTGATGCAGCCCAGGACACAGTTGGTCTTCCGGGCTGCAAGCACACACTACTGGCTTGTGTCAAGCCTTTCGTCCACCAGAACTCCCAAGTCTCTCTCCACAGGACTGCTCTCAATGTGTTCTCCCAGCCTGTAGTCATGTCTGGGATGGCCCCCACCCAGGTGCAGCACCCTGCACTTGGACTTGTTGAACCTCATTCTGTTCACATGGGCCCCCTTCTCAAGCCTGTCCAGGTCCCTCTGAATGGCATCCCTTCCTTCTTTTGTGTCAACAGCACTACTCAGCTGGTGTCATCTGCAAACCTGCTGAGGGTGCACTCAATGCCATTATCTATGTCATTGATAAAGATATTGAAAAGCACCAGTCCCAAGACAGACCCCTGAGGGACACCGCTTGTCACCAGCCTCCACCTGGACATAGAACCATTGACCACTGCTCTCTGGGTACTCTCTTCTAGTTGGCTGCTATGAAAACCGTAACAGTCCCTGTTCTGACCTACCCTCTTGAGGTCCTTTGTTCTTAGCTGTTGTTCTCTAGAGAAGAAACCCAAAATGGTATCAGTTCAAGTGTATGTTGCTTGTAAGTACAGCATCTTATGTGTTACCATTCAGCAAATGTTCTTACTTCTGCTGATATACTGAGGATAATTTGGTAGCCTATACTTTATATGGCAGTTTGACTTTGACTAGTAGTCAGAATAGGTTAACAGATGATGTAGATGCCATACTGACACTCCCTCGACCAACATATTCATATATTGAATGACCATATATAAATGACCATGAGCCAGCAATGTGCCCTAGTGGCCAGGAAGGCCAGTGGCATCCTGGGGTGCATTAGAAGGGGTGTGGTCAGTAGGTTGAGGGAGGTGCTCCTCCCCCTCTATTCTGCATTGGTGAGGCCGCATCTGGAGTATTGCGTCCAGTTCTGGGCCCCTCAGCTCAAGAAGGACGGGGAACTGCTAGAGAGAGTCCAGCGCAGAGCTGCAAAGATTATCAAGGGAGTGGAACATCTCCCTTATGAGGAAAGGCTGAGGGAGCTGGGTCTCTTTAGCTTGGAGAAGAGGAGACTGAGGGGTGACCTCATCAATGTTTATAAATATGTTAAGGGTGAGTGTCAGGAAGATGGAGCCAGGCTCTTCTCAGTGTCATTAAGCGATAGGACAAGGGGCAGTGGGTTCAAGCTGGAGCATAGGAGGTTCTGGGTTAACATGAGGAAAAACTTTTTCACTGTGAGGGTGACAGAGCACTGGAACAGGCTGCCCAGAGAGGCTGTGGAGTCTCCTTGTCTGGAGACATTCAAAACTCGACTGGACACGATCCTGAGTGATGTACTCTAGGTGGCCCTGCCTTGGCGGGGGGGTTGGACTAGATGATCTTTCGAGGTCCCTTCCAACCTCTGTGATTCTGTGATTCTGTGATATTGAAATACTTCTCAGGAGACAGGCTGCAAAGCAACTAAGTTTCATATTAGGGTGTCAGCATCCAAACTGGATCATCAAAATTTTCATTTTAATTGTTATGTACGTAAAGGAGATGGTAGAGCATGGTCCTGTAGCAAAAGATATTATAATTATTGAACAGATTATCATTTCAAAGCAGAAATCTTTATAACTGCAGATACATCTATCTAAACTCTGCCAATACCTGCAATTAATTTCTGCAGTGCTATCTTTTTAAATACAGAAAGCTCGGTTGTATTATGAATCAGTTTGCTGCAGGTAACTCACAGAGAAGTAATAATTTTCTATTTAAAAGCTGTGTGACAGACATTGTTTCCGTGGTTTCATTTTTGAAACGTACTAACGTGAAAGTAATTTCTTGTCATATCTTCTCTGCTTTCATCTAAGCACTATGTTTTTTTCACAACTGAAAAACCTATCTGTAGTATTTGTTGGTTTGTATGCCAGAGTATACAGCTCTGCTTAGGTTTTCTGTCATTATCAGTTTCTGTTGCAGCAGTGTATTGTGGCCATGCATCTGAAAACACCTATCCATTTCATAAGTCAATTGCGTCCGTGTGATGTTTCAGTCTCAGCTTTTCATTATCGTATGAACTACCAAGAATTTTGTTCAATCATCATCACTCATTACCCTGGTAATTGTCAGCTTCTCTTTGGCTTTAATACTGCCCACCTTGTTCCCTCAGTGCCATTCAAAATGCAGCTGTCAGATCACCTTCAAAGTTACTCTTAGTGTAGCCTACCCAGTTGCTGTCCCTCCTCCAGTATCAAATGCAAGTTATTGTTTTACTGAGGCTTGTTAATTCTACTTTCTTGATGACTATGAACCCCTCACACATGAAAACCAATTCTTTTCATTATTCAGTGTGTAAACCCTATAGGTAATTTTGTATTTGTGCTCCAATAATTTTTCAGTGTAGAGCCCTACAAAAAAATCTGCAAAAAAATGTTTCTGAAAAAAAATCTGCGAAGTCTGTTTGCTAATTTTCATGACATAAGTTAGAAGAAATATTAGATTGGTTGTATCTTTTGAAATCTCTTCTCAAATATATTCCACCTGGATTAAAATGAAACCTGTGAGTAAATATGCAAGCAGATTATCCTGGAGTGGTACTGAGGGGAACTGTGTTAAATGTTTGTGTGAAACAGAGCCTAAGTGGGTAGTTCAGGATATTACTAATGGAAAATAGTCAAGATCATTGCTGCTGATGTGCTTGTGGTAAATGTGATGGAAAATAATTTCTGTCTGAGTGCTCAGTGAGCATTTTAGGATGAAAATATTGATCTCATCTCTTAAGCTGGGATTCATCTCACCTAACTTCAGATTTCTCACAGTTAGATGGCTGGGTGTAAGTTATCTGCTGTAGATTTCCGATATGGTGAAATAGATGATTTACATGATCTATCTTGTTTTCTCCATTGACTATGAAGGGAGTCCAGGACACATAGATTTAACTTTCAGATACCTAAATTAGGAACAGAGTAATCCTGTCTTTAGTGAAGACATTTCAAGGTCAGGGGTCACCCTATGAGAACAGAAGCAGCATAGATTACATGCAGTTAATGACAGTCAGTGGAAAATATAAAGGTGAGGCCAAAGAAAATGTGGAGACTGAACTCTACTCTGCTTTAGTGGACACATTGCACCAAACCTATTGGTGAAGTGGTGCTTGGCTCTTGCTTTTCAAACTCTGCTAATTGTGGGTATAAATCAGGAATTTCATAGGCAGTAATTCTGTACTAATCATGTCACTTAGCTATCAGGAAAAGATAAGAGAAGCCTTAGAGATGCTCTGTATTCAACGGCTTGAAGTTCCAAGGGACAACTGAAAGTGGTGGTCTGTCAATCACTTCTTTTTGGTCAAAAGCTTCCTGGAAAATCTGGTTGTAGGAAGTGGGATGATGATGCAAAGTGAGAGAGCTGTCCCCATGGGAATCATCAGGTTGGCACATCTACTGTATCACCCAAGTGGCAGAAAGCCAAGTAGAACAGGTCTGATGGTCACATCCTTCTTTGTTAAGAATTTCCCTGATGAATTTGGGGAGAAAAAAGTAATCACATTTTTTCCAAGAAATTCCATAGAAATTGTGAAGACAATAGTAACTAAATGTGTGATAATGACCTGGTGTTTATATTTCATAATTTAGTTATGCATTCAAGCTGTTATGTTAAAGCTACTTTTTTTTGCCACGATTAAAGAAGTGAGCCCAGTATTAATGTACTCCAGATTCTGTTTCTTTAGCAGAGTAACAGATGTTCACAGTTTGGTGCAATTTTCAGATGAGCAATGCTGTTTATAATAAATTTTCCTGAGACCACCCAACTCATTTCACTTGTAACTTGAACTATGTCCAAGTGTTGATCTCAGGAGATGTAAAAGAGATTTAATGGTTTTGTGCCCCACCCAGTTCGAAAGACATGACTTACTATAGATGGAATTTAAATATCTATACTTCCAATCAACATATAAAGTCAAAGTTTTATCTTGCTTGCCGTGAAAAATAGAGGCAGAAATAGCAACATTCTTGCTTTCGTTCGTCAAATATTCATAGGATCTGAAGATGTATATTGGCAAGGTCTGAACGAAATAAAATCACAAAACAAAGATGAACAGGTGAAAGCACACAACGTAGCAAGTAGAAACAAAGAAATTGAGATTTATCCTGAAAAACGCAGATTTATTAAACAGGAAAAAAAGCAGAAATGAAGTACTAAATGTAGCTTGGGATGCGAGAAAATGCATTGTGTCTTGTTAGAAACAGCTGCAATAAATTTTGTGCTGCATTAAACAAGATGTAGTGTGATTTTGATGTGTCTCTATCTGGGACATTATATTTAGCATCAAATATTTAACAGCAAAATTAGTGTTGATAAGGTTTCAGGATGTTAAAAAGAAAGTATTGATGAAGTTTGGGAGATGGAAAGTGAACCTTTAATTCATGTCTCTGCATTTGTAAGAAGTCCTGGACACTCAGTCGTATCAGTTTTGTCAAGGTATGAAACGACTCCCAAAGCAAAAAAGAAGCTCTGAATGACTTGAGACCATGAAAATTAAACAGACAGTTCTGAATTGGCAGTAATTGGTACTGAATGAAACAATCCCATTTTTTTTATTTTCCTGACATTTATTATACTTTATATTTAACATTTAGTGCAGTGTTATTTTGAGATTATAAACTGAGAATTCAGAAAAAAGCACTGAGAGGTTCCTATGGCAACCGTAGTGTGCACATTAGCTACATGAACATTACGATTACAGTAATGTGACATTGTGGTATTGAGTCTTGCTGTTTGGCAGGTATGTATTTTACAATATGAGTTAATTGATGTATATAGAGATAGTTATAAATGGCATTAAAATCAATGATTTTAAATTTTATTTTTTTTTTAAGAGAATCTGCATCTACTGCATGATGCAAATAATTTCTTTAAATTTCTTGGAAACATCTTGGCTGGAGGGTTCTGAGCTACGTTTTTCTCTATGGTTTTAGGCACAGTGAATATTCAGCCCTGTCTTCTGACAGTGATTGTTCTCCAGTCAGAACATGAGGATTTTCATAATGGTGTGCAGTTGTGTCACAACAGCCCATGAGCGAACACACAGATTGACGGGATGCTCTGATCCCCCAGCTCTCAATGGTTTTTGTGTTTGCTTAACTGCTTGCCAGCAATGAAGATGCTATTTCAGCATCTTCCTTTCAGCTGGAGCCAGAAATACCAAATGCAAAGGAAATGGTGCGGCTGTGAAGACTGCTGAAAGAGATTGGGTTTTAGTTAAAAATAAATAAATTCATTAATCATCTCACCTCAATGTTATCTGGTTTCCCCCTCTCTTTTGCAACTAGCAACTAAGGGCGAACTGCCTCTTCAGTAATTCATGTGTATTGGTTGTTAATGAAATTCCAGTCTCTCTCATTTGGAAATGAAAAAATATTTTGTCACTGCCTTGGTTACACATGCCGTGGTAGATACTAGAAACTATCTGCTTTTTATATCTTATAATAGTCTTGACCCGAATATGTCCCTGACTTTTGAAGAGTGACCTGTCTTGCTCTACAACAAAAGGCTTATGCTTTTAAGCCTGAACTTAAAATTTCCTTTATCTCTACTTTTTATTTAGTTTTAGAATAATCTTCTGAGGAAATGAGTTGCTTTCTTTGTGGGTTGTTTTTTTTAATTTCTGCTCTTCTTTATGAAAGTAAGAGAAACATATTAGAAAACATATGGGATGTAACCTTCATTCCTAATACAGCTCTGTTTCCCAGGAAACGAATCAGCGCAGCATGAAAAGGATCTAAAGCTGCTAGATCCGGTGCAGAAAAAGTGAATGCAGGTCTAAAAACTCTTTTGAAGCAGTGACTGCTAAGGACCTCTTACAAAGCTGTGGTGTGAGAATTTTTGGAGAGTGGAGTCTGAGTAAAATGGGAGCCTTTGGGCGGGTCTGCAATACACAGACCTAGAGATAATGTCATCTGGGCAGTTCTGCAACCTTTAGTTAACAGTTACACAGGAAGGCTGTTTTAATTTAGACAACCCATTCCCATGGGGACCACAAATATTTTCTGGGGTTGTCAGATTGTTGTGGCTGCAAAGGTGCCTTGGAAGTCCCTGGACTTCTGCCACCTGGGCTGTGAGCGTGGGCAGATGCAGTTTCCATCTGCACAGGCGCGCGGCTGTAACCATGCCTCGTGGCAGGCGTGTGCGTGCTACCTCTGCCGGTGCTGCTTTCTGAGAGGAAGAACAGCTATAAACCCCTTAGCCCGGTAAATCCACATCTACCTTTTAAATCCCTCTGTCCCATTATTTATTCGTGGAAAAACATTTGACTTCAGAGCACTGGATTTATGAAATAAAAGCAAAGGATTCAAGCATTGCTTTTTTGGCAGTTGTTTGTAATGATAAAGCTTCCTGATGTTACTAGTAAACTACAGTGTCACATTGTGGTGCTGCAGCTATTATTAAAATTTGACTACACTGCCTTCCTATGGGTAGGGAGATTAGATTAGCACATGCACCAATTTGGCAAAAAACCCACATTAACTATATTTAATTTTGCTCTTGCTTGCTCTGGAAAGTTCATACAGCCTGGCCATGACTGTATATTTTTCAGTTTGCTACCTTCTGTAAGGCATCTATTGTCTTCCCATAAAAGTAGGGCTTCCATATGTCTCCCTTATGTGATCTTAACTTTGTGTGCTGCTGTTAATGAATTTGAACTGGAGCTCATTGAGAATGTTCAGAATAAATTTCTAATAGAAATGCCTGTAAAACCAATTTAGCAAAAGAAAACATTTTACTCATTTTTTTCTTTTTACTTTTCCAATAGGAAAATCAAAGCATATTGTTTTGTTTGGTTTAGTGTTTAGTTTGACCTGATTGACAGTGTTTTGTTTTATGGAATTGACATCAAGGATTTTATCTTTGGGTTAGCCGAAAATACAAACCCAAAACTCTTGAAACTACATGGCACACTGAAACTATTCCTGATAACAAGTGATAATTTTTGCAAAACATTTTTCCCACGAAAAAAATACTGAATGGATTTCTTCAGAAATAGCTGAGTTCTCTGTATGAGTGACACATGTAAACACATTTTGCCTGTGTTTCTAAAGACTGTTCCAAAAAAAGGATGTGCTTCTGGGTGTTTGGTCAAGTGTTGAGATGCTCCTGTCTTCCCATTCTGAAAGGGACAGAAACGTTACTCAACACTTGTCATATTAAGAAACAAGAAGTAAGGGAACATTATTTAGTTTAAAAAGAAAGATGCAACTTTTTCTAGTTCAATAAAGCTTAAATACAACCAGGAGATGATAGAAGCCACAGGAACAAGTGAGAGTGTGGTTTTGTCATACACAATACTAATGAGCATTAGAAAATATTGGTAACCAAGACTGTGAAAGATCCCCCAAAAAAGGTAACATGTTTATGCTTTTATTTTGTACAGCTATATCCCATTTCAAAGTTTTGTCTTTCTTCTTGCAGAATGATCAGTCTATGCAAGATATGCAGATAATGGGAGGAGATGATCTTTCAAAGCTGACTGGGAAGGTTTGTTAATTTTACATTTAAGAATGAAAAATTCATCCACTAAAACACTTGAGAAAAGCTGTGTAATTTTGTTTATGGACTATCAGATACTAATACTGGAATCAAAGAAATTTATTAATCTCTATTAAATTACTGTGATACCATTGCTTTTAGATTGCAGGTGCCCCAAAAGGTAGAATGTAAGCCCTCCAGCCTAGTGTAGGGATTTCTCAAGAGTTATACATGTACCATCAGTGATATTGAGGGCAAAATTTGTGCTGGAATGCTTCCCCTGAGCTTGTTTATGTCTCCGAGCCTTGTTTTTTCTGCCTTCGATGGGTGCCTGCAAGCAAACTGCGCATTGAGTATCCCTGTTGAATTCAGCGTATGAAGAGTTTAATACAACTTCGCCTACTGCACAAAGTTCAGTTGTGGAACGTTTCAGTCAGATAATCAAATGGATTTTTTATTATTTCAAGATCAGCCTGGCTGTATGACTGAATTTGCTTTGCACCATGCCTGAACATTGTGGTAATGGAAGAGAGTGGTTTGAGTCAGTGAAAAGGCTATTTTCATCCAACCACGGTAATACAAAGCAGTACTTTGAAGAGGAAGGAAGGCTGATTTCATTAGGCAAATGGTCTGTGTGGAAAATGGTCAGAAATGGATTCTTTACTTATGCATTAAGGCAACATAATACTTATTTTGTTATTTGTACTGTACTGCAGTTACTCTTTTATTAGCTGACACTAAACAGTATCAGTTTCTTCAAAGCACTCAAATGTAGCACTAGCAAACTCATTTGTTTTGTTGTACTATAGCACACCAGAACAAGAAGAGAAAAATCTAACTTTAAGTATGTCATTAATATTAAATAGGTTTTGATGCAACTAGAACTTAAATGAAAAAAAAAAATGCTGTTATACTCAGAATATTTTAGTGATACCTATGTCCTCACTTTGCACTTCTAAATACTCCTGTTGGTGTTTGTTTCCAAATTATCACTAGAGTGTTAATCATGTTCTTGGGAAATATGAATTCATTTGCTGCTTTCTAATATTCAAACACTGGAGCTACCTGTTTTTCTATGATGATTTTGCATATTTCTCTACCTCTCAGGTAGAACTGGCAGTGCACCTATTCATCTTACCTAACATTTATCTTACCCAGATAGTCCAAACACTTTCTAAGCTTCCAGACCCAGCTCCCCTTCCCCATCTTCCAATCCCAAAATTTCTTGATGATTGGCTTCAGTTATTAATCTCTTTTCCAGATACAATCTTTCTTGTATCATTTGAATTCACTGGGGCAAAACATTATTTTCTTTTGCAGAACTTGTGTGTACTTTTGTGTGTCCACATGTGTATGAGAGATAAGAAAAATTTCACCCCAAGTAGTTCAGCTCTTTCCAAAAATGAAGTAAATTTTTTTGTTATATGGAAAATCTTGGTGACCTTTTTCACATTGGCATGGCCTTTCTGTTCCCAGGTTAGGAACAGGACATAATATGTGGCTGTTGGGAGGCTAGGAGATACTTGGGGAGACTGAACAGCAATATGGTTTAGGATTGCTGGGTAAGGAGGCTGGGATCTTGGGTAGGCATGAAGGGGCTGGTTTGGGAATGAAGGCGGTTGCTGATCAGAAGAGGAGCCTGGTGCTGGAAGCTGGGTGTGGAGAGGCTGAAGCGGAGCAGGAGAGAGGGCTGGGAGCAGGGGAGCAGACCTGCTGAAAGGGCATGTTCAGCACTTGTTTGTATGTGTGGCTGTCTGACACAGCAGATGTAGGAATAATGAAATAGCATTTCCACTATAACACATGAGAATGGGGTTTCCTTAAGACTTATTTTACTGATTGAAAAGCTGGAGCACAAAGCCTCAGCTCAAATGTTCATACTTACACATCTAAAGTTGGATATATGAAGGAGTGGCCTTATGTCCACAGATGCCAACTCCTCCATCTGTTGTTGACTCAAGCAATTAGTGCAAGTATTCAGCACATTTTACTAATCAGCCATTTGTGGTCTGATTCAGAGCCTCCTACAGCCAATGCAAATCTTTCCTTGAAGTGTTTTTTAGTACCTTAGTTTAGCTGTTGCCTGGCTTTAGTAACTGTTCTAAGTCACTGAGTGAATTAGTGGAAGGCTTAATGCTAGAATTCAACTTCCATGCTTTTAAGTGAGCTGCGTCCTTCTTCTGCCTGCTTTGAGTACTTATTAATTGTAATTATATTGAAAAATTAGTATGCCGGGTTAAGTCCCATTAACTTAATGATTATGGAAGGTGTTTCCAAAAGTGCCAGCATGGGTTTGCAATCTAAGTTCCATTAAGTTTCTGTAAAGTTCAAAAGTATCAATAATGTAAACAGTTTCGACATCTGCAGACAAAAGATTCTGAAATTTTGATCTTAAGGTGCTCTTCATTAAGTAATAATACCAGGAACCTCAGCTAGCCTGTAATCTTAGTGAACAGCTAAGTCATTTCCATGCAAAACTTATTACTGGAAAAAAAGATTACAGAGTATATTCATGAACATGCTGTTCTGTAACAATTTAATTTTTTTCTGAGAAAGCTTAAAGAAAGCAAAAAAATTTAAAAGCTAGTTAAAAAGAGGTTGTTAAGGATAATAGCTCTTCAGAAGGAAGAATATCTCCTCTGTACTTCTCTACAATATGCTTTTGTTTATAAAAATATTACAAGTCTGGGAAAAATGTATAATGACACAAACCATGAAAAAGAAAAAAATTCTGAGAGTTAGCATGTAGACCCAAACTGTTACCTGAAGAAAATCATCCACAATTCAAAGTTCTTCTGTGGAAGGTCACAGAGGCAAGAATGAAGATTTCCATGGCATGAATCATTAATAAAGGTACTTGAAGGATGATTTCTGACATAACTTTTGACTCTAATGTTTTGTAACTACTCATTTCTATGCAGAAAAAATATTTCAAAATCTTTCATTTAAAGATGTAAGAGGTGAACATAAAATTTCTCAATAGCTGATTTCATAGTTAGGTAGCTGCTTATTTTTCTGTTGCTTTAAAGCTGAAATGCACATTTGGGTAAAAATTATCGTTAATGTTTGTAAAGAGGAATACATTTTGAATATGGAGAGATAATTAATAACTGTCCAGAAAACTAGACGCATTGTTTCAAAGCAAGATGGCTATGGAAATTTATGTAGGTGACGTGAAAGAACAAATAATATAACCCTATTTAGTATTAATATTCTAGTCATACTATAGAATACTGTAAAAATTTGTAACATATTTTAAAGTATTTGTGGCATTTAAACAAAGTAAATTTTGAAACATCTATAAACTTCCTTAGATTCAGCTGTACCAGAGCTGTGAGTTATCACTACCATTTACCTCTTATACTTCTGTGTGTGTGTATATTTTGTCCCCAAAGCTTTGGAGCTGGTTACATAGTCCAAAGTCTCTACTGACAAGAATCATTCTGTATGTCGCTCCATATATAACATGTCCTGTCATCTTTCAAAAAAGCTCCTATACCACTTTGACTTGTCTCCTTGCAAATGAGAAAACTTAAAAAAAAATCATAAACCTAGAGTTTATATAATGTTGCAATTATTACAGTTGTGTAATGTATTTGGTGTCAAAATCGGATCCATATATTTTTGTCATTATCACTATTTCTACCCAACATAGGATGTGAACAAAATTAATCTTTCTTATTTATTAGGTTGATAAGAAAGTCTAATTAAAACAAAGTCATTATGTAGTTAGTATGATACAATTATAGAGCCAGTGAATTTCTGATATTCCATCTGTCTCTAATATGGATCAATGCTTATGTTCTTTATGAAGGACTATTCCTCTTGTCCACATTAAGTACATCTTGTTGACAGCCAGTGGTTTTGGCATTTTCGTAGAAGTGTAGAAGGTACAATAGCGATCAAGAGAAAAAGAAAGTGAATGTCTTGTATTCTGTCTGCACTTCATTGCGTTAGTTTGAGCATACCATCACTACCCTGATGCTCTCCTAAAATGACTAATCAGCTCATATCAAAAAGAGGTTTCACTCAGAGGAAGGTATCCTCCATGCAGAACTCCTCACTTCCTTCTGACAGGATTTGTGCTATAAAATCTCCAGGCTTCCTTTATATGTCTCACCTAAATCGATTTATCCACTGTCTACCATTTTCTTGCCCCACTTGTCATATGGGAAGATGTTCCAGGAACATCATGCAATCTCACTTACTTCCCTTATGCTTCTCATTTCTTCTCTTATTTTACTGAACCATTTTCTCTGCATGTCATAGGTTCTAACAATGGTTCTGAGAGCTGTTTCTCTAGCATTCTCCTAAATATGTTAGTCTTTCAGTATGTAATAAATGATACATGTGGCAGCTGAGTAACATGAAGTTTCATTCTCTAGATTTAAAATACATATTACCCTCTTCTTCACCATTCCAAGTTTGTTTCTCAGAACTCTGTTGGTTCTGTACTTATTATTTTTTCTCCTTCAGTATTCACTGCCTTGACTAATACTGTGCTTTCTCTTCCCATATGCAATCCTTTCTGAAATAATGCTGATAAATTTGCAGAAAAAAAATAAAGTCATTTAAAACATTATGGACATGAAGGGCTATTTACATGACAGTAAAGGTATACAAAATCCACTGTACGCTTCTGCAATAGTCACATCCCTCACTCATCTCTACATCTTACTGTATTCCTTTCAGATGTGCAGCCTTGCCTTTTTCATCTTTTCAAAGCTTGATTTTATGTGTCTTGAGGCATTCCACATCTTCAGTGCCTAACTGCCATCTTTAGTCACCTTTGTTGTTCTGCCTTTTTTCTTAATAAGATTTTATACTATCTACTCTTCCGATAGTTGCCATCCTTAACTGCTTTTTCCACAGCAAAAGATGCTATTTTCTTCCTCAAAGTCAACCATCTTTCTTTGCACTTGCTTCTTAGGTAATTTGTTCTACTGTTCATCATTATTTTCCTTTTTTTTGTTGTTGTTCTGGAGGAAGGAAAGCACTAAGAAAACTTCCCAGCCGTCCCATCCCTTTTTTCACATTGGCTCTGCTCGCCCACTGTCATCCCACTTGTACATCATACATGTTCATGATTCTGTTGATTTCCCCTGTGTCCAGAAAATCCTCTTCCAATTCCAGATGATCAGAAAATTATACTTTTTCCTTCAAATAAGAGAATGGAGATAGTGATCCGTTCCTGCAGTACCTTTAGATTAGTTATGATAATTTGCTCTACTTCTTATGCACAACAGAAGCATGCTGCAAAGATGGCTGTGAGCAGAAGACATGCCTGTACAGCATTCAACACAATGCTCTCTAAGAACAAAACATCAGTGAGAGCGTGTCATCATGACCGTCATTATGTGCCCCACTCTGTTAACTCTTGGGGATACTGAAACAGTTTTACAGACTTTATGGAGCTGGAGTCTGTATACGTAGACTCTTAACACACTAACCAAGTTGCTCCCATCAGCAGCTGACACTAACCAAATTGAGTGTCTTAAAAAATAATGGTTTTGAGACAGGATGTCTGTCCTTTCAGGAATGCCATGAGAGGTGGATCAGCCCAGCAGAAAACACCTTTTCTAGAACCCTGTAGAAAGCTCATACTTAGATGTCTAATTTCTCAAAAATCTTTCATACAATTTTCATTAATTTCATTAAGAAACACAGCAATACCAGAGACTTCCAAAATCCCAGTTATATCTTGGATGTAGCAAGACCAGTGACTTCCAACAACCAAGAATACATCCAGTTCTAGAACTGTTATCCATATCCATATCCATCATCTCTTTGTAACTCCACTAAGGCCTCTAGTCCCACAAGATCCTGAAGCAAGAAGTTTCATATTTAAGTAGCATGTGGAAAAGTTATTTTTTCTTTTAAGTTTGCTACCTGCTTACCTTCAGTGAGCTTTACAAGACTTTTCTGAATTGTTTCCTTAAAAATCTCTGCAAATTGTGCCACATTAAGCTTAATTTTCTTTTTTCCTTTTTTCTTTTTTCCTCTTTTATTTTTCTTTCTTTTCTTTTTTTCTTTTTTTCTTTTGTTTTCTTTTTTCCCTTCCCTTCCCTTCCCTTCCCTTCCCCTCCCCCTCCCCCTTATCACAAACAGAGCTTTGTTTACAGATTCCTGCATTTTAAGATCCAAAAGTACCAGTATTCTTGTCTGGACTTCTGGATAATTTAGGTTGAAGGGTCCCAAATGATAATTTCTTCACTGTGCCTACAGTTTCTCTTTTGAGCTACTGAGCTACCGACTATTTTGATTTAAAGACTTGATGGAGAAGCCTCCATACTTCCGGCATGTTTTACCAACAGTCAACTGTCATTACTGCTAAAATGGTGAACCTAATTTTCTCTTCTGAATTTGCTTAACTTTTTGCCTTTCACTGTTGCCTGTTTTAATACCTTTGCCTATTAGATTGAGCAGCTTGCCATTATTAAATTTATACTGCCATATGGTTGCATATTTGCCTATCATCCAGTCATTACTTAAGCTTCTTTTAGATACCTAATAGATTGGGAGCCTGCTGTAAAGTACTGGCATACTGTAGGATATAAATGAGACAAGGTTTGAAGGTAAAATTAATAACAGGAAATTAGCACTAGACAGTTGATATAATTGGAAGAAACAAAATTTCAAGCATACAGATCCTTCTGTTGGTCTGAACAGAATGAGCACACTTCAAGCTCAGTACAGATTGAGAGAAAGTCTTAATTTTAACCTAATGTGGTAATCAGACAATCTGGGAGAAAAAAGTGGTTGCCCTACATTATTACCTGCCCTGTGACCAAAGGGGCAGATAAAAATGTTAAGAATTCCTCTGAGCTAAAATAAGAGAGCAAATTATCAGCTGTGAAACACTGATAACTGAGTTGGAGGTCAGCAGCAGTGGAAGATTATAATGTGCCCTAAAGCCAGCGTTTTATTGAGTCCATGATTTCCAGTGCATACAACAGTTCTGAATTTTTGTTCCCAGGCTCAGCTGTTGAAGGTATTTTGTGGTCTCTTTGAGGTTGTGGGCTGCAAGGTCAAAGTTCTTTCATGAAAAATGTTCTCCCACTGGGAACTGGACTGTTAATTAAATAAAAGCTATTACTTCCTGCTGCAAACTGTCCTTCACTGTAAGGTGGTTTTTTTCAGGTCTCAAATAATTCTTCTTTTCTCAGTGTTAAGTTCTTTCTGCCTTTGAGTTGGTTTGGTTTGGTTTGGTTTGGTTTTTTTCTTGGTTGGTTTTGGTTTTTTTATATGTGTGCATGTCATTCTACTGATTTTATGCTGAAACATTTAAGGAGAAAATACCATGTTTGTGTACCTACCTGATTTTCTTGCTATACATGCAAGGGCTGTGTTTGTCCTCTTAGCTGTAGTGTTGCATTAAGTGTGGTCATTTATTTGATTACTTAAGCAGAGTTTCTGCTTTCCAGGAAATAGTCCCAATTTCTAAATTTGCGACTTAGCATTTTGCCTTGTTAAAATTTTACATTTTCTGTGAATCCAAAGGCAGCCTTTCCCTCAAACTCTTATCCAGTGCTAATCTCAAAGCACTGCTATTTCATAGCAATTTTTGAAATTAGTCTTTTAAATGGAAAATAAAATCAAAATCTAGAAAAAAATGTTATTCTTTTCCAGGAAGGTGAAAAATAGTTTCCGTAGCATTTACTACTATCAGGCAGGAGGCATATATGATCTCATTACTCTGCTTGGTCTTGTTAGCTGACATTGTTCCATTTATTAGTGACCTGTGGGAAGGTAAACAACAGGAATTTATTGACTCAGTGCTGGAGTACTTTTCAGCTTATTACAAGTCAGGATTTTTCTTACATGTATTGTATTAAAAACCTACTTTCTTGCTGTGTGTAAGCTCACATGGCTTTGAAAAGCAGTAAACTACAGATTTTCAATTTTTGCAGGTTTCCAGTCCGTTATTAAAAATTTTAAAACTCACAGATGCATTGAAATTTTTTTATAAAAGTTAAAATGTGTCTCTTTAACATGAGAGATACATTCACATGGATTGCAGGGATTAGAAATTATTTCTTCTTCATTTTATATAGTACTAATATTGTCAAAAACCTTTTTCCAGATGTCCCAAGATATGCTTCTATAAACCATTTATACTACTGTCTAAAAAAGGATATGAGAGCACAAATTTCATTTTCTGTGTAGATCCAGTTCACACCACAAAAGTTTTTTTCTGCTCAGTTCAAGTGTCCGTGTGCAGAGTCACAAACTGTCTGCAGCGCAGCCTGATTGCTCAAAACTGGACAAGTTGAAACTTCACAGCACCCCTTTCCATTTAAAAACACAGAGTACAATTTTAGGGTCAGTGCTCTTTAATGTTTTTATAAATGATCCGGACGCAGGAATCGAATGTAGATTAAGTAAGTTTGCTGACCATAAGGAGCTGTGGACTCCCCTGAGAGTAGAGAGGCCTTGCAGGGGGATCTGGATGGGCTAGAGAGCTGGGCATTCACCAGCTGTATGAAAACTAACAAGAGCAAGTGCTGGATTCTCCAGGTGGGATGGGGTAGTCCTGCTTATATGCACAAACTAGGGGATGAGAGGCTGGAGAGCAGCCCTGTGGAAAGAGATGGAGGGGTTGGGTTGATGGGAAGGTGAATATGAGTCAATAGTGTGCCCTGGCAGCCGAAAGGGCCAACTGAACCCTGGGGTGCATCAAGCACACCATAGCTGGTCAAGGGAGGTGATTGTCCCACTCTACACTGCACTGGTGTGTACTGTATGTGGTTTTGGTTGCCACAATATAAGAAGGACATCAGACTATTAGAGTGTGTCTCAAGGAGGGCAACATAGATGGTGAAAAGTCTCCGGGCAAGACTTAGGAGGAGTGGCTGAGGTCACTGGTTTTGTTCAGCTTGGAGAAGAGAAGGCTGAGGAGTCACCTCATCATACTGATCTCTCTCTGGTGACCCATGATAGGACACAAGGAAATGGAATGAAGTTCAGATTGGACATTAGGAAAAGGTTCTTCACTGAGAGGGTGGTCAGTCACTGGGACAGGCTCACCAGGGAAGTGGTCAGGGCCCCAAGCCTGCCAGAGTTCAAGGAGTGTCTGGACAATGCTCTTAGTCCTATGGTTTAGCGTTAGGTATTCCTGCAAGAAGCAGGGAGTTGGACTCGATGATCCTTGTGGGTCCTTTCCATCTTGAGATATTCTGTTATACTATGATTCTATATTGCACCAGCCTACTTCCTGGCAGCTAGCTGGTAGGAACAGCTGTAGATCAGGATGAATCACAGTCATCCGCAGCAATCAGCTCCCAGCCATCCCTTGGATCCATCAGCAACGAAAGCTGCTGATTCTCTTGCGAGGACTCAGTAGAAAGGTGTTTCTATCTCTGAGAGTTGAGCCACTGCCCCTTCTTTATTTGCACTATATAAGAAATCTTTCCAGGACATATTTTAAAAAACTGACTGTTCTCTGTGTCTCACTGTAAGATATATTAGCAACATTAATAGATTTCTGGACGTACTTCACAGACTGTATTGGTGAAGATGGCTCTACTCAGAAATTAAGCCATCTTCAGTCTAGTCAACATGTCAGTAAATATTCATATTTCCTGTTCTCCAAGTTCTAAAAATAGACAGAAAATATCAAATGCACGCCAGAAGGCCAGAGTATTTTCTTTTCATGTGGTTTTCTCCTCTGCAATTGCCTCAGATGTATCTGGAAGGACAAAAGTCTTGATTTGTTTGGTACAGGAACGTCAAACACATATACTTGAAAAAAGATCTTTTCTTTAGCTTCCCATCATTTGTCCAGCTGTCAGTCACTGCTGTAGCACCACAGCTGATGAGTTTCACCAGCCTTCTGCCCACCAGCTCACAGATGGATTTCATGGCGAAGCTGGATAAGGTTTTCATGTAACTGTGACCTTTCGCAAGATATGCTGGTTGCAGCCTGCATTTAGGGTGATGGTGACGTTACTGATAATGTACCGATTTGTTGTATCCATTGCATCCCTCATCTTCTATCCATCTGCTCAAGGGTGAGCTAATCTATTTCAACCAGTTTTAGTTGCACATCAGCACTGCCTGGTCTTGGATACTGCATATGAAAACATTTCTTGGCAGTTGTTTCTCTGGCAGCCTGCAATGCCATCCCTTTTCTGGAATATTTCTCCATAGCATAGAAAATCCTCATCAATGTTTTGGAAATAATGAGAATGTGCATAATAGAAAACAGAATCTGTGTTTCCTGACCTACACAACTCCCAGGTTGAAGGGACTTCCAAAGGACCAGATCTCCCAATGCCTATCATTCGCAGCTGTTGGACTCCTTGACTCTGAGGAGAAGAGGCACAAGTAACAGAGTGCTGCTCAGACTATTTCAGGGTCCACCAATATCCTTCCTTCTCAAGTTAGTCAATATATATGAGATCTTACTCTTCAGCTGAAGTCATGTGCAGGTAACTATCACTCTTGTGGCCAGACAAACCCTTCAGGCATGTCTGGATCCATATTAATCTTCTTTCCTTCATATGAATCATTCGTGATAAGGAAAAGTAGACAAGATTACGTTTCTCTTAGACAGATGTATAACTGGTTGGAAAGCTGTTCTCAAGAAACAGTTAATTATATTTCACTGTCAGACTAGATGCATTTAAGCATGTTCTCCAGGAACTATACAATATTTAATTCATGATTTAAAAGACGGAATTAGTATTTAATACTAGCGATACTACCTGGAAAAATACTACAAGATAGTAGCATGATCTTAAGAAATTATTTTAAGAATTTAGTTCAAAGAATGACATGTAATGACAACAAAGATGAATTCTAACTTGTGTGTTTACATAGAAGTAATCTTTTGCATAAACCAAGTGAGGAAGGACTGACTAAGCAGCAGTTCTGAACTGGAGACAATAGGTGGATCGCAAGTTGCACATGAGACAACAGAGTACCTTTATGAAAGATATAACTGTTGTACTGTTTTCTAATAATGTTTATGATTTTTTCTCACAAGTTAATTAGTAAGGTCTGCTCCTCCCTATTGGTTTAATCCTGATTCCATGGCCAGGGGGGCTGCTGGCCTCTCTTTTGTCTCATTTTATGATTTCCACTTGCGAGTAAGCAAGAGAATCCCTATTATTGCTCATGATCGGATAGCCAAAGTGGTCTGTGTCACCTGGGGCCCTGCCCACACCTTCAGCTCAGCCCTGGGCGCTTAGTCCACACCTGCGCTGTGCTGTGTGGGTACAGTCTTCAGCTCAGCTACAGCCATGCCTGTATGTTACTGCAGACGTTGATCCAGACCCTAACTCACAGACTGCCTTCCCAGTTTAACCTCAGAGCTGTCTCACCACTATGGACCTGCCAGGAGATCAGTGAGCTCGTTACTCTCACTGAACGTGATCCCAGCCTGTGGACTGACATCCCAGCTTGACCTCAGATCTGCCTTGTCACCATGACCTCACATGATCTGCACTCTTGGTTGAACAGTCTCAGGTCTGCCTGCTCCCCTCTCTGGGGCACTGTGGGGCTGGGCCCTGGCTGAGGAGGCCCTTGCACTGCCAGCCACGTTACTGCACTCACGGCTACCCATTGCTCGGGGAGCAGCCAGCCTTCGCTGCACCCTGAGACAGTCTGCAATGCAGGACTTTGCAGCCCTCTGCCACATCGGTTTTGGTATGTCCCGTCTCGTGCCACAGCTGCTGGATAGGTCTTGTCACTAGAAGAACAGTGCTTTTCCTGTGGGAGCAAAGTTCTTGTCAGCAGGACGAAGAGCAGCAAGAGACGCACCAAAGTGGCAGGATGGGTCAGGCTGTGAGGCTGACATTGTCAGGTCAGCTCTCCTACCAGGTGCCACCCGCAGTCATCCTGGCTGTTTGCTGGTTCTAGGAGTTCATTTCTGTCTTTAGTTCCAGTGAGGTTCTTGTCAGCTCTTCTGCTTTCTCTCTCTATCATATATGTATGTGTGTATGTATATATACACACATAAATATTTACATATCTCACCAGCTGTGCAAGTTCCCAGGGGGTGGTTAAACCATTGCTCCTGCATATAATCTTCAGGAGTCCACTGACTGAATCAAACTATTTGGTTATGCCTCAGACCCAGGTGTCCTGGGCTAGTCTTTGGAAGTGTCTTTCTAGTTAGAACTTCATCCAGGAAGCCAGATGACAGCCAAAATGGTTTTGGATCCAAATGGCTTTCTTCAAGAAAATTTTTCCCTGTAGACCTGTCATAAGCTTCTCCTGGACATTGTTTTGGTCTCTGCATCTTATCTAGAGGACTGACATACTTCCATTCTTTCTTGAAGGAAGAAGGTTCTAGAGGCAGGGAATCTTTGGTCTTGTGTTGTTAAGAGGCCTTTGACTTTTTGCCTCCACAGGACTAGGTGTTTCAGATCCAGAGTTGTTTGTGTCAGCAGCTGAGAGGTTGAAAGTCAGGAGTGCCAAGCAGGATAACCACCAGTGAAACCTGTTGTGAAAACACCAAAAAGGAGCCACCCTTCAAGATTAATACACATTCCAGCGGAGCTCAGTCTAAATTAGTGGCTTTCTGAGCGATATCTCTGTTGCTGACAGCTGCTGAACTACTACTAGGAGTTCCCTCCACACCTTTACCAAGTGTTTTGCCATTTCAGAAGCGTCCAGTTGTAATACAGCGTGTGGTAACATGTTTCTGCAGTGGTTGATGCATGAAGCATGCTCTGTCTCCCTACCGAGCACTGTGATTGTTAGGAGGGACTGCAGTAGGAATATAAATATGGATCACCCATGTTACTAATTTCTGTTTTGAAGATTAAAAAAAGATTTACCCACCAGTTAATGAAACTGTTCAAAGGTGAGCTGTTTATGAGCACACTCCCTTCACACACTCCTTCCCCACAGTGTTTGAGTCTTTCTCAGAACTCTCAGGCCTGGGATTCTGTAATGGAAGAGGAAGTTAGACAGTCTCCACATTATGTATGTTACCAACAAACCTGATGATAGATAGAAAGGAAGTGGAACGTAAGTGGAAAGCGAGTCTGCACAGATATGAAACTGTCTGGCTCAAGGTTTTGCGGGACATACAATGTGCACATGCACGTAAGATGGATGGATGGATGGATGGATGGATGGATGGATGGATGGATGGATGGATGGATAGGTAGATAGATATAAGTATTTATGAAATAACTTTCCTCTTGCTACTGAAGGTTTCACCTCAAAAAGTAGATCTTAATGCAAGATTGTAAGAGTCCATCCCTTTGACCATGCATATGATAATACCCACTAATAAATAGGTTTTTATTTCTTCTAATAAGGACATTACTTCTTATTATTGCTTTTAATAGAAGAACAGAAGTTACCTTAGATATTGTGATTCCTGTAACAGTGATGAACTGCTTAAGCAAAAAGATCAGGCTGTGTGATCATGCTGTCAGAAGGCTTGACATCACTGCTCCTGAGTGGACCACTCCCCTTCTCTTCAAATAATACCACCGATGTCAGCAGCAGTATTTGAAGAGGAGGACAGTGCTTCACAGCCTGAGAATGGGTGGTACAACTTGGCCTGCAGTCCGTTACTGTGAGGCTTCTGGGCGTCAGGGGAAAGGAGGAAGAGCATTTGTTTCAGAGAAAGAGTATTATTGCTGTAGTCTCTTATTAACGTTGGAAATAGTATTTTAGTGAGCTATAGGGTACGCTGTAGTACATGGCTAGGCACACTGGAATGAAATGAAGCTCATCCCATTTGGATTTTTTCCATCTAATTTTATTTTCCAACGCTACACCCGTTCTTGCACATAGAGGAGAATCTGGACAGAGCTGAATAAAGCCACAGCCCCTGACTGCAGGGCTTGCTCTTCTGGCTGGCTCTTTTTCAGGGCGCAAAAATGAAACAGGAAACTCCTTGTGTCCTACCATGTTGTACGTATGCACACGGACCTACCTCATTTCACTTTTTCAAACATTTATTTCTTTTAGTTTGTGAATATTGTGTAATTGTGTTCTTTTTTTGTTTGTTTCTTTCAGAATGTTCTAATTGTGGAGGTAAGTCGGGTGCTTCTGTCGTATTGGACTTAGATGAAGTCACATGGTCAAGGCGTGATTGTGGGTTCAGTTTCTAAAACCCGTCTGTGTTTACACTTCTTTAGCTGGGAGGTGGCATAGAGGGAGAGGGTTGATTTGCGTAATGACCTCTCAGTCTGTTTCAACTGCACGACAGATCAAACTACATTGCTGCCGCTCTAATTTGTGCTCTGCCTTGTGATACCCAGGACTCTGTTTCTGCATCATTTGGTTTGTTCTTTCTATGGTTTCATCAACTCCCGTTCTGCAAGTTGTTCTGTTCTTGGAGGACAATGAATCAACTACAACGATGCCCTACAATTCTCAGTCGCATGAATTGGAAATAGTAGCATAGCCTTGCACATGCTTTACAACTTCAGGGTTGTTGATGTGCTGGTTGGGAATGCCAGTCTCTCTCTCAAGTCCCCGTGACTCCTGCTTGTTAGCACGGCGTCCTGCCGCGTCCCCCGGGAGGGCCCATCGCAGATACGTTGCTGATGTAAATCAACAGCGTTCAGCTGTAGAGGAAAAGAATGTGTCACCTCCTTGGCGCTGCAGATTCTCTCTTAATTACTGTACGTGATTCTCTTTTAAAAAGTTGAAAAAGCAGCTGGGATGGTTGGAGAGCACGTCAGGATCTGACTGGTGTTTCAGGCCCAGTCTGCTTGTGTCCATGTAAGCTGAAGGAAATGTATAAATTGGAATGTTGGAATGTCTTTCCTTAGCGAAGGAGGGGAAAAAAGCCATCAGCCCCAGGAGTGGCTGGTTACCTCGAGAGCTGCCAGGAGCTCCTTGTTTGCTAGTGCTAACTGCTGTTAACAGGAATGGAAAACCTCTGCAGCAAATTGTGTTAATGCTGTTAGGCAGCTGGGGAGCAGAGGCAAGGGGCTGCTAGTGAAAAATCCGCACCCACAGAGTTCGGGATCAGCAGCTGCTCTCTGTGTTGTGGTCAGTTTTGTAGCCAGGTACGCGCTGGTCTCGCTCAGATCAGGTTGAGTACGGCAGCTCGGGAGAACACTCATTGGTGCTGGACTAATAAAACAACAACTGGGGCAGATTTACCCTGACACAGAGCTGTTGGCATACTGTTGTCTTGAACATCATGTGAAAAGTCTGGTCCCCGCACCCGTGCAGTGCCCAGTAAAGTCATCTCCAGTCTCGTGTTACATCCCAAGTACTAGAGGCATAGCTACTTTCAAGAGGAAGTGGACAGTCCTTTAACTGATTATTTTATGATTAGAAAGTTCTTGCTTCAAAGAGTGTGAGTTCAGTTATAACCTTTTTTGGATGTGGTTCACAATACACTGGGAAAAATACATCATTTCCACCAAGAAGAAGGTGGAACTCCTCAGTCATTGTCCAGATTTCCTCTTTTCAGCTTTCCTTTGTTTTTTACCTATTCTGTTTTTCATGTTTTGTAAGGATATTGTTGGAACAGGAAGGACTATGAAGGTTCTGCTTCATAATATAGAAAAGTACAAGCCAAAAATGATTAAAGTGGCAAGGTGAGTAAAACGATCACAAAACTTGGTAATTAAGTAGCCTAGCCCAATGTATTTTCCAGTGGAGGTTCCCATTGCAAGACCCTGCTTCCATTTGATGCTGCAGCATCCCACGGGGAGCTCTGCAGAGGAGCTGCCTGAGTCACTAAGGGGAGGGTGGAGGAAAGGGGAGGAAATGCTTCGGTATTGTTCTGCACTGGCAGTGACCCTGCAGCCATCTCAAGACTGGCACTGATGGACTTTGAAGGGGAACACACCCATATCTTCCCTGCCATCAGGACCTGATGGTTGGGAGGAGAAGCAGAACGAGAACAGTGATTCACATGGCTCAGAAGTTTTTTGGTGAAGGGAATAGTTTTTATGCATGTATTCAGGTCAATATCTAGACTTACACGGGGTTTATTTTGGTTTTAATTACAGTTTGTTGGTGAAAAGAACATCTCGGCCTGATGGGTACAGACCAGATTGTAAGTGTCGTTGAGAAAATCTGTACTTGACAGTACAAGGAGTTACCTGTGTTGTGCCGCTTGCCTTCCGTATCATGCCGTGGACTGCTTGAGGCTTTGTAAAACATGGCTTGTCCCGGGGACTGTGGGACGCAATGGAAGGACATGCATAATCGTGGTGCGGAAAGCCTAGCCTCCTCAGAGTCAGGTGTTTTCTGCAGAGTGCTAACTTTATCAGGAAGTTATGAAAGGGGTTAATTTTACCCATGAAAGGTGAGCGTTTTATCTTCTGTCTCTGACAAACTACACGGAAGACCAAGTCCGTTTCTTCCTTTTCCTTCCTTATCGGGTCTCTCTGGAGAAGCTGCAGGCTTCCATCTGAAGAGGAAAGGTGGTTTACCATCATCTAGTTATTCACAAGTTTTACATTTTTATAACAGAATAACATTTTTAATTATTTTTTGAAAAGTTATTATTGTTTAGAGGGTAAACATAGTACAATGTTTATAATTAAATCCAACTCCCCGAAAAGCAAAAGATAAATTGAGCTTTGTGTAAACTTCCTCCTGCTGCTCTGTTTGTGCCACACCAGCACCACTTCTCTCTGAATTATTGCTGCTTGTGCTGTGCTATGGTGAAGCCGTACATGGAGCTACACCAAGCTCTTGCCATGTTAGACTTACTGAAGGATGTAATAACAGGAGTGTGGCTAAATACTGAAAAGGACAGATCCATCTAGAAGAGATCAACCAGTATTTGCTACTGCAGGTGGCTCTGGTCAGCTGAGCTGGGGAGGGGGTAGGAGGAGAGGAGGCAGGGGAGCGCTGGGAGCAGCATGAAGGGTCTTGATTTGGGCTGTGGGAGGGAGGGAAACTTTATGAAGTGCAAGCCACTCAGCTGGGCACGGCCCTGGGGGTTTAGCCCAATAACCTGAACTGTGACTCAAACATTTGGTTGTGCAACTTTGTTATACGGTGGGTTTTTAACATTTAGAATTTCATGCAGTAAATTGAAGTACACGTTCAGCTGGAGTCACTAATGTTAAGCATGTGAAAGTACAGTAACATTACTTCATGAAGGGCGGCCTAATATTCTTATGTAATAACTTGTAAAATGAAACAGCCTTTATCCTTGTTTATTCGTACTGTGATGAATGTTAGAAAACATCACAGAGCATTCCTGTAAGTCACTGACAGTACGGCGTCATTTCCTCACTTACCCAAATTTATAATTCCAAAGTGTCTATTACCCACAGTTTTTAACAACTGAATAAATTCCTTACTCGAATACCTGTAAATTTTTTTTATGCTGACCTATTTTTGTGTCCATAAGGTTGTGGTTTTCTGTAGCTGCTTAGGGACTAATAGGGAAAGAGTCTAACTTCTCTCTGATAGTGCTGGTACTACAGAAAACTTCACACTCGCAAAGACACGTGCCTGTGCTCAGCCTGAAGCGTGTGAGTTGTGTGGTTCAGCGTTCACCTTGTTAGGCATGTTTGTGAGTCTTCATAAGGCTGGGGCTTTAATTTAAGAAGCATTTCACATGTTTTGGTAGTATAACACTGCTACTCTCAGAAGAAAATAAATAAACCTCTGAGAGTTACTTTTGAATTAAAACTACGCTTTTTTCCATCACTGGTGTGACACTGGTCAGTTGTCAGTGCACGCACATACCAGTGGCGCTTCCAAACGTAGGCAGAATTTTTTAGCTCGGATTTTGGCTTCCTTCCGCAAGGTGCCTGGTGTGCCCGTGGTACCTGTCCGCACGTCTCCTGCTCTGCGCTGACCATTTGCACGCCTGTCACGCACAGTTGACGAGCAGGAGCCGCCCGTAGGGCCGCAGCTGACCTGGGTGCCTCACAGCCAAAAGTAACGGAACCGGAACTGACTACGTCCATCTCTAGTTGGCTTGTCAGAGAACCAACACATGGATTTAAGGGCTATGTAACAGCCTGCCTTCCTGTACTGACGGTGCTCTTTGTTTGTCGCAATACAGATTACGGATTTGAAATTCCAGATTTATTTGTGGTGGGTTATGCCTTAGACTACAACGAACACTTCAGAGATCTAAACGTAAGTTTCTTTAAAAAAAAAATGAATTAAAAATCACTAGTTTACTTTTCCAGGGTGTCTTAAAGCCCCCCCCATAACTTGCCTTCTCCCCTTAATGTCATTGTTGGGATCCTTTCAGTGAGCATAGAACTCCCTGCACAACCTTGAGTCATCCAGAGGCGTACCTGCCCAGCCCTGGGAACAGTTCCTTCCCATCTCTTGCCCCCAGAGCCCAAGCCATAACCTCTGCTACACTTCCAGTCCCGTCAGGACTTCACCGGTCCATCGTGTGTGTGGATACAACAGTAAAATGTGAAACACAGCAACAGTTCAGGCAGCTTTGGAGCTTTACTGCTGTGCTGCCTGCCCCTTTTCTCAGTGAGACGCTGGTGGAAAAAAGGTGCAAGCCTCACCTTTGCTTCCTGTGGCGCTCCCAGGGGTGGACCTCAAGGCTGGGAATTGCAAGTGGAAAAACTTGCTGTAGCTAGAAAGTGAAATCAGAGTTCCAGGTCTCTGGAAAGGAAGGGGCAATCACAAGATCGCTAGCTTGGTCAGATGGAAATATTTCTGAATAATTTGTTAATAACTAATAATGTAATCAAATATACTGTTGTAATCTGCGTTCTGTTTTTTTCAGCACATATGTGTTATCAATGATCACGGCAAAGCAAAATACAGAGTCTGAAGCAGTGACATCCTCACCTGAAGATTTCTAAGCTCAGTGAAGCAGATTTTTGACGACACTCCCTCAAGCACCTCCAGAAGAGCCGTTCGACTGACGTGTGTTTCTCTCAACTCACTACAATAAGGGGTTTACTCTAGAGATACTGCTTAGTATTTACCGAAGTGAGAGCTCTGCCCTAAACTGTGAAGTAGAAGGCTTTTAAAGTTATTACCTTTTTTAAGTGTTAGAATTTCCGCATAAGATGCCTTTTGACTCATACAAGTCTCCTTGTGAATGAATCTTTTCTTCGCTCTCCTACCCATCGCGATTCACGTACGTCACTGTGTTGCATGAGATCACTCCAAAGTGCCATTCTGTGCGTGATTATTATTGTACAGAATTCTATTGACTTCAGCATCCCTGGCAGATACACTGCTGCCAAATTGAAAGCATTTTTCTGATTTAATTCCACAATTCAAAAGTTTCAGCTGAAGCTGAAAGTCTGAAGCATGACCGTCCATTACTGCCTCTTCTGCACTGGGCTGTGGTGCTGCTGCAAGATGGACCTTTGCAAGACACCGGTGAGCTGAAGCTGGAAGGTGCCATGGGTTTGGTGTGTCGTGCAGCCGTAGATCTAACCTGTTTAACGTGCTGAATTTTAATCAGGAGAAAACAATGCCAGGCAGGTTTCAATTTCTGCATGGTATCCCTTTACTCCCATAGGACAGAAACAAGTAAAAAAATTAACATAGTGTTCTCCTGTGCCTGTATTCTTAATTACACCTCATTAAGCACAAACTTTTAATGCTAGTCAGTGACTCAGTTGTGATCTGATTTTTGTAGCACGTCTGAGTCAAGACTTTTTGTAACCATTTGTTATGTTTAGGAATACAGGTCTGGCAATGCTGGAGAAGACTTGTGGAAAAAAAGAAATAATTGTATAGGAAAACGCAGAAAACAAGTTACCCTGTGAGTACTGTAGACCCTAGAGATTCCTTCCTTCCCTTGTACGTTGTGCTTGAAGAAGTTTGTTAATTTACGTGAAATTACATGTGGTATTAAGTGTGAAAAATTTATTTCTGTACTGTGTGTAGCTGTTCTCAGCAACGAGGGAAGCCAACCCGAAGCAAGCAGCTGTTATCAGTAGCTTTGCTCTGAGCTGTAAGAGCCAGACTGTTATTAGCTTCAGGCTCCTTTAAACTAATAAAGAAAGAATCACAACACTTGTTACGCTGCACAGTTATTTTCCTGCTTCGGCACATTTCACACATCCCATAAAAGCTCTTGAAAAATACACATTTAGCTGGTAATCTAAACGCACCCTCTGTAGGTACCCCGTGGCTCGTACGCTGCTGCTGTTTGGCCAACGTGACGATGTTAATGGCATGAAGAAGTAAGATCAAAGAATCATTGTGGTCGCTAGAGAAATGCATGCGCCCCTCTCTCCTTTATTCATTTAACCTGTTTTTAAAGAGTTCTGTTGAAAAGCTTTCCCTCACAGAACAGCTTTCTCCTGCTGTAGAGAAGGGAGCAGCCCTCCCACACAGCCCCTGGGAGAAGCTGGTGAAAAAAGTTTCACTGCTTCTTTCTTTTATCAGCGTAAGTTTTTGTTAATGCTTCTGTTTTCTGTGGATTGAGCAGTACCGGCACGTTGCGCCGGCAGATGGGCTCAGGCTTAGGCTGAGCCCAGGAGATCCGTTCGGTTGTTTACTTTTTTTTCCTCTCTCCTTAAAAAGGCACAATCCAACTTACCTTCGAGGTCCCTTCCAACCTCTACAATTCTGTGATTCTGTGATTCTGTGATTCTGCCTTGCTACTGTGATCAGCCTTCAGCAACAACAACAAAAACAGAATTAGTGTGAAAATATGAAGTCCTGTAGATGCACGTACACATCAGACTGTGTTAAAGATGTGTCATTGGAAGATTGTGGTCAATGGCTTGATGTCCAAGTGGACATCGGTGGTGAGTGGCGTCCCTCAGGGGTCAGTACTGGGAC
>VWZZ01003606.1:217068-244332 GCA_013399095.1 Psophia crepitans | reverse complement strand
CCACTCTTGTGAGACCCCACCTGGAGTACTGCATCCAGCTCTGGGGTCCCCAGTACAGGAAAGACATGGAGCTGCTGGAGCGAGTCCAGAGGAAGCCACAAAGTCGATCAGAGGGCTGGAGCACCTCTGCTATGAGGACAGGCTGAGGGAGCTGGGGATGTTCAGCCTGGAGAAGAGAAGGCTCCAGGGACACCTATTTGCGGCCTTCCAGTACCTAAAGTGGGCCTACAGGAAAGCTGGAGAGGGGCTGTTTAGAAGGGCAGGGAGTGATAGGACAAGGGGTAATGGGTTTAAACTGAAAGAGGAGGGACTTAGACTGGATGTTAGGAAGAAATTCTTCACTGTGAGGGTGGTGAGGCACTGGCACAGGTTGCCCAGAAAAGCTGTGGAGGCCCCATCCCTGGAAGTGTTCACGGCCAGGTTGGATGGGGCTTTGGGCAACCTGGTCTAGTGGAGGGTGTCCCTGCCATGGCAGGGGGGTTGGAACTAGATGATCCTTGTGGTCTCTTCCAACCCAGACAATGCTATGATTCTGTGATTCAGATTATGAAAACTGACGTACTTAGTAGAAAAGACCAGTTACAGAAAAGATAAGAAGAAGAACCGGACTGTTCCTTTACATTAATTTTATTTCTTCCTGCCATCATGTTTTTAACATTGTGAAGAAGCACCGTACAGATTTCATTAGTGAATTTGCACGTGCAATTACTGTGTGAATAAGAGGTGGTTTTCTCTTCTAACATCATGTTTGATTTTGTACCTTTGTATCACTGAGCGTGTCCAGATGTCTCAGCTGCCGTTCCACGTTACTCTTTGCTTCCATGAGAAAAATTAGTTTTCACTTACTTGAATAATCTGATTCCAAAATATCATTAGTGTAGTTATGCATATATGCCTGATTAATATTTGGTCTAGTTTCTTCAGAGTGTTCAGATAGGTTTTAAAAAAATCACATATTTTTTCTGCAGCTGTCTCCTGGTTCAACAATAGTGCTGGTTCCCTGGGTCACAAGGTACTGTGAAAGGCCATTAAAGTATTTTTCTGTTGCAGTTGCAGCCCGTGACCCACCAGGCAATGCTTTTTTTTTCTCATAAAATCAGTTCAGCAACATCTGTTGCTGAAGACGAGAGGATGTTCTTTCCAATCGGTTATTTTTCTGGACATTGTGTTTAGGTATTTGGCGGGTGGCCATTTTTATCTCACTTTTTCTTCTCATGCACTCTAACACCCGCATCCTTTCCCTACTGTTGAATACAAATAAACATGGGTAGAAATTTGTTTTAAAGTTACATAAATGTTCAGCTGCCAGCAGGGTTTCGACTTTATTCAGTTCATTGATGCGTACATCTGGTCCAGTTCCAAAATACCTGAAAGTGATTTTGTGGAAAGAAAGACAAAGTAAGAAGAGTAACTTCTGCAACGTGGTTAACTGAGCATCATTTAGGATTTCATGTTACAAACTGTGGATATAGTCAGAATATCTACCTCTTTCTGCTTAAAAAACAGAACTGAAGTAGTCTAAAAGGTCTGTCATTAAAATACTTTTTCACTTCAGTCAGCTGCTGCATTCTTGTATTTATAGCTGAATAAAGTAGAAAATAGTGTCTGTTTTTTGATTGCTCACTATGAGTGTTCTATTTCCTGACCATGTTATGTTAATCCTCAAATTTTTCTTCTTTAATTTCTGCATTTCCCTCCCAAAATACAATGTTAACTGTATGTGAAATGCAGCTGCAGAGCAGCTTCTGACCTGTGAAGGAGTCAGATCGTCACAGTTTAGCCACAGTAAAAGGCTTAACTTGAGATGTACTTACGACACGAGTCATCGTCATTGCTCTGAGGTGAGAATAACATTTATTGCAATAAAAATATTGGAGTTTTAAATGTTAATATTTCTTTAGGCTGAAGAAGATAAAGGCCAAAACCAGCTTCTCTGCATATGTTTGCGTTTTTATTTTTCTCTGGATACAATAGCAGTGAAAACCCTGTTGTAACCAAACTTGTACACACGCAGACAGCGACTGCCCTGAGCTACCCAGGAAACTTGGATTTTCCATTTCAGTTAAATATGAGAGTCTCAAAAGAGAAAAATCAGGGGGTAGCACACCAAGAGCTAGAGGATCCTCTCCTTTTTGTAAAGCCATCAAATCTGGGAATGTTCTCCCTTCTTTTCCTTTTTTAAATGTTTTCCCAAACCTCTGATAGTCTACATGCAAAGATCCGAGACGTGTCTAAGTCTATCTTAGATACTTACACAGTATGTAACCGTGCTGTGTAAAATACCTTAAATTCTTTTCCTCCTTAGACTGGAGGGAGAAACTCCCACATGGAAGTTAGCGTAGGTGTGTGTTACCTCAGCTCAGCCTTCCAAAGGCCGGCCCTGGCCGTGCTCACCAGCGAGCACAAGACAACTGAAGAGGACGGGTCAACCTCTTCCTATGCTTGCTGCGGTGGTCCCCTGGCGAAGCCTCGTGGGTGAGGGAAGCAGTGACGGGTACTTTACCCATCCTTTCCAAAAACTGAGAATAAAGTGCAGGGAAAATAAAAGCTTGCTCCCTAATTTCATGCACCTTTCACAATTCCACCTTTAAGGGTATATGCCTTCCTCTGGGCAGTCGGCCAGGCACAGCTATCCCTGCACCGAGCTAACCGTGGTTGTACCGCCAGGGGATGACGGCTGTGCTTGCCAGCGATATGCACAGCAGCAAGAACGCCGCAACACCACGTGGCCAGCTAGAAGAGATTGATCACAAGCCATAAACCATACTGTGGGGTTATTCCATGGTGCTGAAAGGGTAATTGTTGGTTAAGAAAGAGCAATATTCTGCACTTGTCACAATTACAAGAGGGGAAAGGTAACCAAAACACGGAAGGGTACTCCCTAACGTCCTGAAGAAAGGTTGTCTTTTTTTTTTTTTGCAGAAAACATGGAGAACACCCGATATTTTTTAGGAGGGACAAAGGAGCTGTGAGTTCTGGGTGAGCCTCTGCGATTCCCTTGAATGTTGCCAGCTGCAGTCCAGACACCGACTCGTGCTGTCCTGACGGACTGTCACCACCTTTCTTCCTGTCGCCCACTACTGCTTTGTTTCTTTGCACCTCCCCAGGATCACACGTGTGTCCACAGCTGAACTTCGCACTGTTGCCAGTGGTTTTGGAACACAAAGGGGGTTCCAGATCTGCAGGAGCTTAGACTCAATTAGTTAAATACTTTGCTGTCAAGCCTTGTTCCTTCTGCTGCTGCACGGAGCTGTGAACTACTGACACACTACCAGAGTTTGCTGTGCGGCAATTTATCTGTAATAATGGGAGAGAAAAAGGTTTGGATAGCACTCAAAGGCTGACCTTTAGTTTGTTTCAGGACTGGCATGAAAGATCTCTCCTTTTTTCCATAGCAGAAAGAGACAAAAATGTTGCAGTATTGTGCTCTAGCAGTCAGATCTGCACGACTGGGCCTCTGATGATGGTAACAAAATCTCATCTCTAATCATGACGCAAAATTTCATTACATTAAATCATGCCTACACACGTTCCGAACCCCACTGGTCCTAGTGGCAGTAAGGCTCTGTGCATTTGTCAGCACCATTAAGTCATGAGGTTATACAAGGGACAACTCTATTGCTGGAAGACATATGTTATGCCTTCGGAGCTACTGAATTTGCATAAAAACCATTGGAATTTAGCTCTTTTCGAAGCGCTGCCAGAAAACAGAGTTCTCGTGAAGCACCTTTTCTCAGTAATCTTCCATTTTCCTGCACTAATAGAAATATTAATCTCTTCAGATTGATTTTTTCAGTTACATCCTATTTTTATGTTGTGCTCTATCCCGGTGTCTTTTAACCAAATTCTTGCCATTCCCATAGTTTTTAACGACACTCACAGACGTTCGTTGTTTTCCAGGAAAGATAATCCCTTGTTCTGAAACATCCAGGGGCAGATTTCTCAAGGTGCTTAAGCATCTGAAGAAAATCTTACAGGATTTCACCTGTTTGGGTGGGTGCCTAGCTGCATCCTTCAGTGATTATCTACCTTTGAAAACATGTTTCTTGCCTAATCTGGATAGATTGGGAAAACAGGCAATAATATAACTTGAAATGAAAACAGGAGGTACCGGCATAAGGAGGAGAGTGAAGTACAATCGTGCCATTCTTTGATGTGGGCATGAATATCTCTTTGTCTTTCTGAATCATGCAAGTGTTGTTTATTTGATTTATTTGTTTGGGTTTTCATGAGAATTATTGTAGCAGTATTTCTGCTTTTTCTTAGGAAATTTGGAATGAGGTGAGAGTGCTCAAAATTTAACTTTTGGAAATAATAGCTCAGCCTAAACACTAGCACAGAGAGACAAAAAGCAGACCAGATACACAGGAACATTCAACCGTAGCAGGAGCAGCAGAAGAGTTGAGGAGGGTAAAAAATGAAGTGTCGTTAAAACTTTAACTGTGGAGTACTGACTGGAATGGATCCACCAGTGAGCGTACAGGAAGGATATTAATGTCAGTTAAATCTGACCTGCTGAATGACTGCAGGGACGGAGGCGTTCTGCTGAGAGCCAGTTTGGTCCTGGGCCCGTTCGTGCCATATGGGAAAGAAAACCATAACAAACTGAAATTGTTTATCTTCCTCCAGAAGGCATTTCACATAACAACATGATGCTTTTAACTGCATTCAAGCTTTTAACAAACACCCAATTTAAGCTTCCAGTACAATTTTGCCTAAGCTGCACACGAGGCAGTCTCAGCTCTGTAAAGTCAATATGAATCTCCCTGTGCCTTAAATTTGAACAACCATGTTAGACACCGACATTACTCCAGCTGAACAGACCTCAGCGTTGACACTAACAGTCTCTCTGTCTTGTTTTATGAGGTTTTTAGCTCTTCCAATCTCAGGCTTTACCCTACTCCTTAGATCTTTATTTCCATTTCTCCCAGTTCCTCCCAGTCCATGTTGGGCAGAAACCAATTTACAAGCTCAGCAGGTGCTAGGAGCAAGGTGAGGGGTGATCTGAAGACAACCAGAGCTCACAGCCCTTAGAGAACACAAACCCCACAAATTGCTGGGACGCTCCACTGAGTGGCAGTTACTGGTCTCTCATGAGAAATGGTAATACAAATACCTAATTTAAGGAGAAAGAAAAAAAATCTCTGGTTTGTGTCCAAAAGTATCAGAGCAGAGACGCTAGCTGGCCTGCAAGGCATGGAGAGAGGACTCGGTGTGCTACCATCATCACCCGAGGTGGTTTGTTTGCTCCTAGAGCTTCAGCAGCAGCTGTGGCTGGAGGAGGAATCCGACCATCGAGATGCAAATCAGCATGACAAACATCCCGCTTTGCCGCGGTATTCCTTTCTCCAGCACCCAGAGAAGCACAGAAGAGGGTTTATCCAGGTCAAGCGTGGCACACAGTTCATTCTGTCAGGCCTCAGCCGTATCTTGCAGCAGCCTAGCCAAAATATGCCTCAAAATACTTTGGTATTTTCCTCACGTGTGTCACAAGCCGGAGTCCAAAGCTAGCAAGTGTTTTCCTGATTATGTTCCATTTATTTATAGAAAAAGAGTCAAATATAAGAACACATTTCCTGTGCAGAAGGGAAGAAGGAAGTCCAAGCACGTCATGGCGCTGCCCCGGGCTGTTCTGAAGTCTTTGGTCGGGCACAGAATTACCGGGGTTATTTTCTATCCCTCAAACGCTGTTTAGACTGTCTCAACTTCAGCAGAGGTTGAGACATATAAATTATTTTATGCAGAAGGACAACAGCATTTTGTGAAGTCAAAACAGGTTATGAAAACTGCATATAAAGCCACCCGAGGAGGAGGAGCGCATTCTCTGTACTTGAATGGCAAACTAACGCCACAGCGTGCGGCCCCACGCCTGCAGAGAAGCGCGGGCCAGATGAACGCCACTGCTCACAGGCCCCGCGTTAAGCCCCTGCTGAGCCAGATCAGAGCCACGGTTTCTAGTTAGTGTCGGTGTACGCATCAGAATAGCACCATTTTCAGTGTGGATGTTGTATTCCAAACAGTCCTTTAGACTCCTAAAGCCTAAAAATAGGAAGCTTGTAATCTTATTGACTCTGAGAATTTAAATTTTTGGTACAACATTTAATACATCACAAAATAGCACGGAAAGGTATTTGTGCAGTTCGTGAGAAGGCTCACGAACCCTTCATCCACCAACGCGCAGTTACGGCTGCTGAGGTAAACCCTCCTCACCTGAGGAGAGACAGGCACGTCATAGCTGTTCTCAGCCATCACTAGGCAGACTTCCCAAAGTTCGTGATACAAATTTACAAGTCCTACTTTTAGTAAGAAAAAATGAGTAGCATATAAAATCCTGTTTATGAATCATAGCAATCAACACGAAGCACATCCCTCAGCTGCTCTGTAGTTCACCTGCTCATAAACGCCGCAGCGACCCTCCTTGATGCTCTGCAAGGCCAAACCTGGTCTGCCTAAAGCCATAGTTGCATCCACACCAGAACACAGCCCTTACCTCGACAGAGCAGGCAGAACCTCTGCATCTCCCACCTTAATTTGCGAAGAGAAACCCTTCCTCAGCCAAAGCACTAAGCCACGTGTAAAATTATTACATGTATTGCAGGAGTGGCCACAAAGTACTGGGTTATCGGCCAAGCCTACACGGTAACCGACTTGGGTCGCACCGCGATGGGGCTGGTGGCATTTCACCCTGCTGTTTTGGGAAGGGTTGGGAGGGTGAGGAGGAACTGCCACAGTCTCTGGTTCATGCAGCAGCCCAAGCGCCTTGCCAGCAGCACGGCGCTCCCCCAGGACTGGCAGGGATGGTGACACAGCTTCCAGTGTGATCTCCAGCATCCTGCTGAGGTCTCCCAGTACTTTCTGAGCTCAGCTCCCAGAGTTAGAGCAGACGAGATCACAGCTTAAAGACAGACATAGGAGTTAGCTTTTCACCAAGCACAAGCTCTAAATAAAAAATGTCAGCAAGATAACTTCTTTAAACACCCCTGCCCTTGTTCCGAGGGTTTGTGCTGCCCTCCTGGACTGCCAGCGCTACCTTTATTCAGCTGCTTTGCAGAACCAGTTTTTCTCATCCTCTGCTGGCTCTCACTCTTGCCCCCAAACTGGTCTACAAATGTGTATTTTACAGTCCAAAAATACCATTCCTGACTTACCATTCCCTTGCCAGCCCATGGCTCTAACTGAAAGAATCAGGTAGGTGAAAGAATCAGGTCTTTTGAAAATCAAGGAAGGAGGTGATTTCCATGTTTAGGTTATGGTACCAAGATACTCAAAGCACTAAGGCAACAAGGCCTGGCTAACGTCCTCTGCTGCTGTCGAACGGAGAGGCTGCTTTCACTCCTTCAGACAGTTCTGCTATACAGGGAAATGTAGTGTCCCAGTAGATAGCCCTGTATTTATCCATAACATTACTAATAGCTAACAGATAAAGAGCTGCAACTTATAAACAGTTATTTTAAGACTTCAGGGTTTGGAGGTGTTTGGGCTTTTTTTTAAATTTTCCTCTGCCCTGACACACTTTGCAAAAGCCCTTTGCCAGCGTATTTTCAAAAGTTTTCTAATTAGCCATTCCAGGAAAACAAGTATTTATGATTTCATCTTTTGTCTATAGGTTCATCTAAGGTGAAAAACTCTGGGAAGTTGCCATTGCTCTTCTGAGTTGATTCAACGCAAAGTCATAATAGAAAAATAGCTCTAGAAGTAGTTCTAAAATATGCAATTAGGCTTTAATGTTTCATTGTCTGCATTAATTGCTTTGTGAAAGACAAAATGTAGGGGGTTTTATGTATAATATTCCTATAATAATGATTATTAGAAGAATTGTAGACATAGAAAAACAGCTCAAAATAAAACCCCAGTATTTTCATCCCTGTTTTTAATGAAGTCTCAGCCAAAAGATATTTTTCTACTTCCAGCGTTCTCAGCTGTTTTCCAGAGCTCTACCGGAACTTCTGTGTTCAGCATTTTCAGTCAGTCACAGGATTCCTGCTCGACTGCCTACTGAGTGCGCTTCATTAGCTCTACCTTACCAACTTCAGAAATTATGCTTAGGGCGACCCTCACAGCTTCAGTTTTAACTCAGGATGCTCACTTCCCCTCCTTCCAACCAGTATGCTTCAAAGGTGGCATCCACACTGCTCATCCAAATTAAATTTCTTTCTGCCCCTCCTCATGTTTTCCGCAGCAGGTCCACTCGCCTCATTTCTTCCAATCTTGTGCGTGTTGATAGCGCATCGCAGCGCTCCCATCTCAACGCTGAATTATTTCAGCAACCAGGAAACTGTTTTCTCTTGCTCCAGTGACATTTTATGGCACAGTAAGGCAGCCTTAAAGTGAGAACTGGCTGTGAAGTGCGGCTGTAAAGGAATATCCTTCATCATTTGAGCCCTTCTGGCCATGACAATACCATAAAAAATATGCTGGGCCTCACCTCCGTTCCTGGCCTAGATTTCTGTGGCAATGCCACAGCTTGCCGATCTGCTTTTCCAGCAATCAACAGTCACCTCGGGGTTTTCTCTCCCCGACTCTCCGAAATAGGCAGGCTCCTGCACAAGCCTTACGTGGTGCCAAGATGCCGTAACCCCCGCCTCGCTCCCACCCTCGGCAGTTGTTTCGCACAGATGCAGGATTAGTCTGATGTCTCCTGCCTCTCCCAATAGTTTTAATTACTTGCAACACCTGAAAAAACTTCCAGAAGTCCTGCTTCTGATTTTAGGGTTCTTCACCTGTGCACCAGCGCACTCCTCTTTGTCCTTAGAGATCTGTCAGGCTTTTAAAAACAAGAACTTTTTTTCCTGACAAAGCCAGTTTCTTGGCACATTCTTGCAGCATTCCTTTGAACGGCCAGTCAGCAAACAACAGCACAAACACTCGCCTGCCCTCTCATTGTTTCCTGACCCTGACTTACAGGAGGTCAGTGTGATAGATGTTTAAACTAACCACAGGCTCAGTTTATGCCAGGCCATTCCATCGGAGCTTTCATGTCATATTAATTACAATTCCTTTAAATTCCATTGCAATCAAAATTGAAAGTAACAGTTGTATGCTTTCAGCACCTCTCACCCAAATATTGTGAATTGCTCAAGGGCAGATTCTACCCCACTCCTTCTTTCTGGATATCAGCTTCCCTTCTATTATCCATATTTTCAAATTGCCTTTGGAAAATGTGGAAGTTCACCTAATCAAGCGGACAGCCAAGTGTAGCGACAACCAAGAGCAAAGCATTACTTTAGATAAGCGTGTTATGGGCTGGCCCTTTGCAGACATTTCAAAGCTGGCTTTCACAACATAAATATGTGATGTGGGCCAGCATACAGTCTTAGATTTTCTGTTTTGAAAATCAAGAAGTTACAGCCCTGATTTTAGAGATACGTATCGGCTCTACTTTCAAGCTATGAGGCAGCATGCCACACCAAATGAAAGCAGACTTATATAGGAGCCACAGTATTAACGCTTTTTCATGTCTGGCAGCGGCACTGCACGTGGCAAGGTGTCCTGTTTAACTGCAGCATCTTGAGGGGACACCCCCGTCACAGCACCAGCCAGTTGCGCTGAGGCTTAGCTACTCGATCCTTTGCCCGGTAGATCAACTGCCAGATCATACTCTGCTTGCTGCATCTTGGCCGCTTCCTAATACCACCCCCTCTCCCCTCACTGCATTTTTTCTCCTGTCTTCATCTTTTGTTGTATTTTTAATTCTGCTTTGTCTTAATTTCGCTGGAACTAGCAGGCTTCAGCTGGGCTCTCAGGCTCTGAAGGATCTGCTGTACTTCCTTTCTGGTCTCACAGGACCGCTGCTGAAGCTTCTGGCAGAATTTCTTTCTTGTAGCCTTCCCCCCCCCCCAACTCTACTGAAATAGCTGTTTGACTTTCCAATAAGAGATGCTGCACCACTACCAGGAGCAGGTGGTTCTCATTTCAGAAATTTCAGTTAAGAAACCGAAGCATGTGACATTTTGTGAATCACAGATTCTTGCTTTCCGTCCTGAACTTTCTCTTATCTTTTTCAGTTGAAGGCTGATCCTTAAAATGGATAACTGCATGAAATTGCATACCACGCCACCACAGCCCAGCCAAATAATATCTAGACAAATGGCTTAGGTGGAGTCACTGCAAAACGCAGAATTAAAAAAGATCACCAGATGTTGGCCCATACAATATTTTTATATTTGTACTATTGCTTTCCAGATGAAATAAAAACGACACAGCCTGACAACTCCTTAATCAGTGTTTGAAATCTCCCTATGTCTTATCTATCAGCATAAGCCCATATTTATTTTCTTTTTCAAAAAGTTCAACCTGAGATCCTATTTGACATTTTGTAGCCTTCCTCCACTCCTGCCTGAGAATGGGAGTGCTGGCAGTCCCGGGCAGCCACCCAGATCTTCAGCTTGCTCCATGCTGTAGGAAGTCACGCTGAAAATGTTTACGAAAACCTTGCAATCTGACCAAAGAGAAAAAATGTATAAGGAAAAAAAAGCAAGAGATCATAGAGAAAATTATTTTTTAAATGTACATTATAGAAGGTTATCTACGGCAAGAGTGGATATCAAGTTTAAACACCTAAAATTCAAAATCTGAATGTCTTACACATTTTAAAATATATCTCTGGACTTGGATGTCTCTGGTTAGGGTGTCTCCCTCTTTTTGGCATTATCTGAAATGAGCTAGTTGAAAGGAGATTCTGCTGTCTCCAGACAAGTTCATCCAGTTTCTATCACTAGCCCAACCCTTCACACTTAGCTCATGAAGATCTGCCAGAGCATCTTCTTCCCCACCTCGCTGCAGTCCAGACGGGCTGGAAGGCAATGCAGTGTCCCGGGAGTAGCTGTGCCTGAGCCTGGAACAACCGGTGGTTTTGTCCTACTTAGTATCTGAATGTTCTTTGTGTTTTCAGTTGTGTGCAAAGGACAAGAGCCTGGAGCTTGTGCATGTGCTATCTGAGCGGTCCCCGATAACGTCAGTGCACAGTTACAGTCCTTAGCCCTGATAAAAGGAATGCTCTCTTGCTGTCTTCTCAGTGGATTCACTGTGAAAGAGGAAACAGCGCGTTTGCAGGTGCAAGGAGCAATGCCTCCCAAGGATAGTTTATTCTCTCCCACCTTAAGAAACTGGTCCTTGACTTGAGCTGCCTGTCCAGGTGCTCTCTCCTCCTTGCTGTGACTCTGCTCCTTGAGCAGCACTTCTACAGTCATTGCTCATAGCCGTCGTCATCAGTTGTGACCTACATCTTGCCTGATGTGGCTCCTGCCACCTGTGCTCCACTGACTCAGGGTGCTTAGCTCATGTCTTCCAGAATGTTCAAAATTTTTTAAAATATTAAACACTTTAAAAAGCATTTTAAACTGAACTTGTAAAACTTGGGTATTTTAAAGACAGGAGTTCGTGGGAGAAGGAGAAGGAATAGTGCATCTCTCTCAGCAGCTTCCTTACAACGAAGGCTAACAAGGAAACGACTGTTCTATTGATGCTGCATTTCAGCCCAAGCTTCCAGAAAGCCCAGTTATCTCTTAAAGGTCCCACAAAAGCCTCTATTGATTTATTTCTAGCTAATGCTATTGCTCCCTCCTCTGATCTGCTCCTACTTTCAAGAGATTCACTCAGGTTACTCTTCATGCTTTCATTTGGCTTCCATAATTCTATTTCAGCTTCCGCACCTTTAATCTTCCTTACAAGATGTCAAGGGATCCTCATTCTCTTTTCAGCATTTTCTGCAACTTGAAGAAATAGCTGTATTCAGTCACCTTTTCTTCCCTCTCTGTACTTGGTCTCTGAAGGATGTTGCCATAAATACCATTTCAGCAGCTTTCTCTATGCCTATGACTCACTAGCCTTTCTACTTCGGATTTGTCATATTCTTTCCAATCGAAAATTTTGACTCGCCTCTCTGGCATTAATTGCCACGCTACTGCCTGGTATTTCCTAAGCTGAGGTACTGCGGCACCCACATCACGATATTTTTGGCAATCTTTTTTAATGCCACTCCACTAAACACATTTTCTTGCAACTCTTTAGCTTCTGTGTCCTCTCATTATAGAAACCTGATTTTGGTTTCCCACATCTGCTACTCCCACCTTGGATAACTTGTGTTCTCATACTTATGGTACAGGTTGGAAAGAGGTTGTAGGTTTTTGTGGGGTCACTGTATCCTAAAAAATGTGAGCAGGTCTCAGATAGGTTTGCTGAATGGAAGTATACTTGTACTATCCTTTTCTTATATTTTTTTTTATCTCTGCATTTGAGAAGGTAAATAATACACAATCAGGCCTACCAGATTTTTCTGAAGACAACTATATCCAACTGTGAAGGTGTAAACACAAAAGAGAGGCTGAATGCTTAGCACTGACCGATGGGGAATAACTGGGAATAATGAGATTAAACTGAACAAAGGAAAACCACTGAAGGTTGAACATCAGGAAAATATCCTGGCCGTGTCTATCAGACCATGGACTAATTTCCCACGGGAAGTGGTGGAAGCTCCATCTCTTGAGTCACTGAAAATTAGACCAGATAAATCACTAGAAAACAGTGGGCTGGGAGCAGCCCAGTTCGAATTGGAAAGGGATGAACAAGACGGTTTTGAAAGGTGGTTTTAGCCTCAGCTTTTCTTATTCTGAAATTAAGTAACGCCTTGTTTAGGGTCTGTTCACGCAGGACTGCCAAACCTGCAGCTGCACTGTGTTCTCCTCATTACGGTCAGGTTGAAATGCTAATGTGACTCTAACTGATCATTTTTCTGTGTTGTGGTAACGTTACAGCTCAAGCCTGCCAGTGTGACCAGAGGGCTCCCCCCCGGGCCCTCCCCGTACTGCAGACCTGGTTGGTGGCTGTCACAGGGGGTTTCTGCCAACATGCTTCTCGGTTTTGGACCAATCCCTCATTACTTCCTCCATCACGTACCCCGTTGGGCTGAGCTCCCCTAGATGGCAGAGCTGAAGCAATTTAAAATGCAAAATCCTTCCTGCAGCCTTGCTGTGACAGGGACTGCCATAGTCAGCCCACTAATTTCTGGAGAGCTACTTGCTAGAAACAGCTTCTGTTGTCATGGTTCACTCTGCCGCATGTGAGAGACGGTCCAACTCCACGTACAGTTAATGCAGTCAGGATTTGGCCCCAAAAGGATATTGTTTCCCATCAACGATTCAACTTTCCAGTTCTCAAAAAGAGCAGGCCAAGAAAACAGTTCATTTATGGTGGTGTCTTTAGCAAATTCCCGTGGCCCAGCTACACTGACTTTTCAAACAAAATCAGCTTTGATACAGTTGTGCAAATGCTTGGGAAAGCAACGAACGTGATGAGGCATGTTCAGAGAAGCTACAAGTGACCTTCTTGCCTATTTGCACTTTTCAAGCCTTGTGTTATGTAAAGCTACAGGCTATCCTATTAGCAGCGTTAGTCCACACAGTTTTTCTTTCTGTCCACACACAGATGTTTTTCGAACTAATTGAATTCTACTGTGATGCATTTTTTCGGGTTGAATTGCTGAAGCAAGCTGAACCCAAACTGGGTCACATTTTGAGGACTTCTTTTGAAATTACACACATAATTTTCTTTAAGGATCTGATAAAAATAATTTGACTCTTGTTATCTCCAGAACTGTCTTCATTTTCTACAGTTTGCAGAAGAGGACAATAGGTTGGGGGCTTTTTTGTGTGTTCTTTCTCTTTCAGCTGAGCAGCTCCACATGGTGTGTTACATTTCTCAGCTGGCAAAAGACTATTTTTTTTGAACAGTTGTTGGATTAGCACGAGATGCCTGAGAGTTTCCCGTCTTACAGTCAGAGACGAGGTAAATAAGCTGATAATGGCTGTGGCAGATATACAGAGGGAAGAAGGAAATTACTTGGGAAGCAAGAAGATTGATCTGAGTGATTTCAAGAGTCTCCTTTCTTACATATCCAAGCACGTAAGTTTAGGTAAGTAACTAAATCCAAATCAAGACTTGTGAGTACAGCATACCAAAAACCCCAATTATTTTACCTGTGTTGGTAAGCCATCAGCTCACAGCCAGGCTAGCCGCCTTAGCTCTGAATTTTTATAGCTTTACAGTTTATTCCTGAAGAATTTTCTTGTATCATTGTTATTCTGCTTGCACCCAGTCTTTTACTGAACACTTCCTTATTACTCCTTCTGTTATACTTTGTTATTTTAATCTCTTTTTTGTTAAGAGTTTTACCATTTCTTACTCATCTTTGCTTGTCTCTAGCTCATTTCACATTTACCTTACCTGTTTGTCAGCTTTTGCTTCCTTCCTTTATCTGTCTTACCTTTAAAATTACCATGTGTCTTTTTTGATTTTCCACAGTATAGCTTCACAGTATCAAATACTCATGTTGCAAAATTTCCCCTCATATAAAGATCAACAATAAGTTAGCTGGAAGTCATCCGTATTTCATTATATTTGGCACTGAGAAGTGCAGCTTTTAAAAAGCCTCCACCCTACAGCTGCATCTCATCATTGATCCATTTAAATGCACTAATCTAGCCAAAAAACAAATGTTTCCCATTACAACCTGTCTCTAAGTGACATCTATGTGCTAGTTTAGGAATAGATCTTCATAACAGAACTCCTTTGGAGGTAAAACAGGAAAAGATATTCTTCTGGTTCAGTGCTAAACACTTGCATGCCTTTAGCCTCAAGTAAGTATGGAGCCATGTACTTCCATCCAGTTATACAGTGGGTAAAATAAATATTGTGAGCGTTGCTCACTGAATACAAATTCTGTGTGACCGGTTAGGTGGCTAGAAATTGGCTCCTACATTTGCAGGGATTTCTCCACAGAAAAGGAAGATTATGAAAAACTTTGAAGTTCACAATGAACATAGAGCAGGATATCTAACACACTCCCAATACCCCAAAGGCCTTCAGGTCTTTATAATGGTGATCATGCACTACAGCTTTGTGAAAGGAGTAATGAGGCCTGATCTGCCCACAGGCTAATACAAGAATGTGTAAGATGGTTTGTTTGACTTCACTGACGTAGTTATACTACTGGAAATCCTGCTAATCAAGATGAAGTATCTTTAAAAAAAAAAAAAAGAAAAAAAAAAGTGGGCTTTCCAGGTCCTGTGACACAGGAACATTTTGATGTCAACCTCACAGAAAGCTGAAAAAGGGATTCCTACAATTAAGAAGGAAAACACATAGCATAGTTGATACTATATTAATTATTTCACATATGCATATATTGAAATAACGTTCAATATGCAATACAGATTATCTTTCAGTCCTCGTGCTGCCTTCATACTTATCAGCTGTCGGTGGCTGCAGGACTCTCGCCCAGCACTGCTCCGTTCCGGTGGCTGTCCCAGGAGAACTAGAGGGTTTTATAACGAGTGAGTGGGTAGCTGTAATTTTGGTACTCAGGAACACATGGGAGTCTGTTTCTTGACACCAAAGGCAAGTAGATAAATGAGAACACACAGTGAGAGATGCACAGGCTTTGGAGCACTTCGCAGGAGCTGCTACCAAGCGATCCACAGAGGCTGTACCCAGCTATATACGCATTCTGGCACCTTTTGAAATACTACGGTTTCTCCTGAAGGCCTTCCTCACTGCCAAAAGCTTTTCGCATATGATAGATGGTTCCCTGAATCATAGTTTCTGCAGTGCTAGTGCTCGCAAAACTAAGTCTATTTTTGATCACACTGGCATCTCCTTTCCAAAACTTTTCTAATCCACAACTGTAGTCACCGTCACCTCTGACCTCTGGCATGCCTTCCCATACACTCAACCTTAAGATAGACATACCGCTGAAGCCCTGAGTTGTATTTGCTTTCTGAATTAACATCCCGGCCGTGATAAATGTGGCAGTTCTTGGATAACGCAGTTACTGTTTCATGCTGTTTGCTGGCAGCCTCAGGAGAATAATGGCAGTGGTCTCAGTTCAAGTCACACACTGAAGGCTGTCTTTACAGCCACAAGGACTGAAAAACAACCTGCTGTGGGGAGACTCTGGTTCTCAGCCCCAGTTCCATGAAGGGGACACATCTCCAACTGCTATCATGTCCAGCAGTGAACATAAGGATTCAGTCACTCCCTGCTACAGAATAGTTCAGAGAGTATCTGTACTGAAATCTTGCTTATGACGCTGACATGCAGAACAGATCTCCAATGAACACAAAACCCCCAACCCTTGTGAGACAAAGATTTGAATTCAGTTTTAATCTGTTTTGCACATAGTATATGATGCTTAACTCTTCACCTCAAGAGGGGTCAATTATATCATGTCTCAATATTTTATTTTTTTTCGGGGCTCACACACAAGTCAGTTGTGAGACAGATCTTCTAATAATTTCATATGCTAGTGAACACCACTGCTCAATTCTTTATTACTGTCACATGGACCCAATTTCTATGTCAATAAAAATGACATGTACTAGGCATTTTGCTTCCAGGGTCACAACCATTCCTGGTATAGTCTGCGACAGACTGCTAAATTTTCTAACATGATGAATGAAACTGAAATGAAAATCAATATTCTTCCACAGAAGCTTTCAAAACAGAAGTCCTGGTGCCTTGCCCAGAGTAAAAAATCCTTCCTTACCAAAGGCAAAACTCCAGTAATACAGATCCTGCAGCACAGTCACACTGTTGCTCTCACCCCACAAAACAGCATGACAATTTATAAAGTAACAAGCCAAACAATTAGGAAATAACTAATTAACATAACTGAAATGTCTCAGTTAATATACTTGGTTAACAGCAATGCTACCAGCAGAAAATTCCCCCTACACACTTGGATGAAAGCCTTACTGTTAACTCATGTCATACTTAATACAGAAATCATTAATACTTGTAGATGTGTGGTTATATAGAGCAGAATCGCACAGCTGTCCCCTGCTTGTCATCAAAGGGATGCTGTTTTATATACAGGAAAAAAGTATTACTGTTATTGTAATTCTCACAATATAAGGGTGAACAAAAAGGAAATGGGCTAATAATATGTCATTACAGTTACAGGAGTCTGGCTCTCCCAGAAGTCAGTGAAGAGAAATAAGAACACTAAGAAGTCGAAGCCATTTTAAATAGTGGTATGAACACGTCTCATCAGCTTGTGTCTCTTCACTGACTACTGAAAAAGCCTAGCTGATTACCTGAGATCAAATGAATAATTTATAGATGGGTAAATTCAGTTGTCATTAATATCATCCTCAGTGACTAGTGCACGTGGAGAGCACAAGGCAGGCAGAAAACTTCCCTTGCCTCAGGACGTTCGGGGGGCTGTGTCATCAGAATCCCTGTTTGCCCAGAGGGTCCTTGCAGCCAGATTGGGAAGGATTTCCTTGCACCTGGAGTTAGCAACAGCGGCCATGCTGGAATACCTTTATTCACAATAAGAGCCCCTTGTTCTTGTCTTCACAGTGAGTTACGCTAAAGGGGAATAAGACACTCATATTTCTGAAAGAGAGTACCCAGCATACTCTTTGCTAATCCATTAACGTTTTCAATATTTCAGCAGTGCTCCTGCTCTGAATTGGAACCAAAAGCAAGTCTTTTCATTAAAAGCCAGAAGGAGAGAGGGAGTATGAAATCCATTTAATTATTTCCAGCCAATACACTAAGGAACATTTAGATTCTGCACGTATCTTATGCATAGTCAATGGAAATTGCATGAGCAGAGGCTGAAAAGGCTTGATGGAAGCTAACGCAGAATGAGCAAAGACTACAATAGTCTAGATCACAGATTACAAAACTGAGGCTCTGGCATTTATCAGAGAAGAACCAAAATATTTAGCTACTAAGCAGGCCCGCTGTCTGTTGAAGAGCAGCAAGTGAACCCTGGTGTGGTTTAGAGCTGCCTGCTGTGTGCCGAGTGCTGCATGTGACAGTACTAACATGTTCCAGCAACACTTCCGCAGAGGATGAGGCAAGGAGCAGTATCATGGACCAGCACATCCCCCTTGCTCAGAAGTGCCAAGTCTCCCTACAGCCAGTATATCCTGTTCTGGGTCAGTTGTTTCTACACCTTCTTTCAGTGCAGAGTACCACAGAGTGGGACACTATTTCTTTAGCCCAGCAGTCCATGAAATGACTATTTGGCTCTAGGTGTAGCTAAAGTAGGCAGCTGTTTGAAGTAGCTGTCTTCAGGAGACACTAACATGGGCCATCCATTCCCCGTGATCCAAGCAGTGTACCTCACTCTCTGCCCTCATCTTTGTTCTTGCAAGAACAATATTGTCATGATCAAGAAGAGCGTAATCCTCCGAGCCGGAGTCAGAAAACATCTTGCAGGAGGAAAAGCCAAAAGATGACTGCTGCAGTGTTTCCACTCTGTTCGTCCCCTTTGCTAAAGCAGCTAACTATTGGAAAGGGACTCGAGCTCTGCACAGCTGTTATTTACCTCTGTTTTGAAATGCAGAAAGTTGCAGTAATCTGTTTATTTTTCTTTAACTCCTTTGTGTTTTGAAGTATCACAGAGTTCAAAAGGCAATATGACTAAGTTTTAAGAAAATTATTGTACTGGTAGTGCTTTAACAACTGTTCCTTTGAAAAAGAAAAGCAATAAATAAAGGAAAGCAGATTAAATACACAAAAAAGCTATCCACAGTGCAAAAAACTCTTAGTGAACAGAGACGTTTGACAAACGATGACTGGTGCAAATCTTCGCTTTTTCTCTGGCTTTCATCAAGATTTCTTTAAAACTTAAGGATGTCTCCAAAAGAAGAGCTTAACACATCACAAATGGAATGGAACCTTTTGCTCCTGCAGCTGGTCCTACAGGTCTGGAGAGCAAACAGGAAGACAACATAGGAGGGGCTTCCCTTTAGGTTTCTTTTTTTATATTAATCAGATCCAGTTATTAAGGCTAATTACCTCTATCAAGTAGTATAACGCTTGTGGTCCTCACCTCAGGCAGTTGTACAGTCCTGAAATCTCATTGTCCATCCCCACCTAACCAAAATGAAAGACCACTCTTACTGTATCAAAAAGATTAAGCCCTGTCCTTAGACTTCAGAATAAAAAATGCTTTGCATCACTGTGCTCCGAGTTTGTTTTGTGTTTTGCTTAGGGCTTAAAGACTGCCTTGAGAATTAAATTAACTTGGACTACTTCCCCATGCCTCCCTTGTAACGCTTTGGTCTAATCCTGCAAATGACCTTTGTGTGGACATACTCTGTATCCACATGGAGCCATTTGGAGTCTGATGCATGTGAAACAGCACAACGCTGCGGCAAAGAGTTCAAGTATATCTAATGAGTTAAAATATTTGGCTGCTGCTTTCTTCTGGGAAAGCAGTTCTGAAATGAACATCTGAGGGTGTCTCAGCAGAAGACTGGGCTGAAAATATTCTGTAAACGTGGCTTTGTTCCTTAGCTCATTACTTTCATTTTGACTTCTCCCAGCATTACGATCAGATTTCTGGATTTATTTCTGTCTAGATTTGCAACTCTCGGTCCACTGCCAAACAGGGACAAACTGGTGGAGGGTGCTAACAATTAATTTAGCCACACTAGGAACACACTATATTCAATACTTACTTCAGTCAGTTTTCTTCTTCTTTATATACTACATTTTGCATAGGCAGTCATCACAGCTTGTTTACAGGAAATTAATGAGTATTTCTGTTCATTAGTCACAATAATTTACATGGATGGGTTTCTATGGTTTCTTTTTTCATACAGGTAGACAAGCCACTTGGAACCTGAGTCCAACCACAGATGTCCCTAAGTCCCACAGTTGCCTCTCTCAGTCCCTAAAACAGGAGTAGAATCACTCTTTAGATAGTATCTCCAACTCTGATCAGCCAGCATCTTCTGTAGCATTTGACGTTTGTTCAAAGGGAAGTAAAACACTGAAAGAGAATGAATCCAGATTTTTCTCCTTGAAAGCAGCATTCATAGACAATTCTTTCTCTGGAAGTAGGATGTAGCTTGGGAAATTCATAATACTTCTACTGTAATAGAATTCCAGGAAGCTATGGTGACAGTTTAGCTCTGTTAAAATACCAAACATATTCTTAATCCAACCTCTTCTGGAAAATTCACACCATATAGACAAAAATATAATCCAGCCTGCCACACAGATATTTTTTGGTGGGGGGACGTCATGCTTTCCCGGATACTGTCACCCCATTTTTTTATGCCACTTTTTAAAAGCCAGAGCAGGAAGATGGGTGGTGGGAAAGTTCTGCACGTATGTGTGTGTGTGTGTGCGTGTGTGTGTGTGCACACAGGCATGAAACAACAGTGTAATATCACTTTCAGAGCCTTGTCCCCATAAATAGTAATCAGCTTACAGGTTTAGAGACCTTCTGGCCCTTAGATGGCTCCTGCTGTCCCAGGGAACATCTCTTGTGTCTCTCTCGAGTGAAAAGACAGCGGAGTAGCCATCAGTCCGCCTAAGTAGCAGCACATGGAGTCAGGTTTAGAAGCCAGTAAGGGTCAAGTACCTGGTTTCTACAGTGTATCCGGTAGTGAGGTTCTGATGAGCTCAAAGTGAAGTAAAAGCTCTTTGGACAGAGTAGGCAAAACAAGAAAGTGGCAACTGATACAATGCCTTTGGGTCGAGCACGTCATTGTTGGAAGGAGGGAGAGTTCTGATGAGATCAATACATTCATGTGATATAAATGTATCAGTTTTACTCCTGAGCTTTTCCTCAATGCCTGAAAGCATCTTGACCTAGCCCCAGCTACAGAGGAAGATCTGTTAAATGGCAGGGCTCAGGAGAAAGCTGTCACACTTCACGGCTCTACAGGGAAGCTGGGGATAGTCAGAAGAAATACAAGACCGGTAGCCTGAATTTTGGAGATGGCTGTTAGCACCTCTGTGCTACTAAACTGTGGTTTCACTAATCAGTGGATCAGGCTGCTGATTGTGTGATAAAGCATGGAGAGTGATAACACTGTTGGCAATTCATCACCAGCTACTTCCACCTAAATTGTCACTTCAGTAGTTAAACTAAACATTTTACAAAATAGGGTTGATTTATCACCTCCCAGTCAACAGCACAGAACCAAACACAGAGCTGTTATTTCAGCAGAGGAGCTAAGGTAACCCAGATTGTCATTTCACTTTTCTCTGCCATTCGAGCACTTAAACCTTTTCTGTCACGGCCAATTTTAAATAGATTGGATATTTATTGTGTTGAACTCTTTTAAACTCTGTGTGTGTGGGAGGGGAGGGTTTCAGAGGGAAAATGCTGCACATCTAATAGTCCCTGCTCGCTTTCTAAAACAAGTTAACATTGTTTGACCTAAAGCGAATAAACCCTCAGCAGAACTGAGGCTGATGACTTTATCTCTTAGACTCTGGCTCCTCTAATTTAAAACAAATGAAAGAATGTAGATAGTTTAAGTGAATGCAGAAGAGATGGGACAATTTTTTTCCCTAGACCTTTACAAAATTAGGAAATCTTGCTGTAAACAGGCATGGCATTTTCAGAAACAAGTTGTTATTCCACAGTGACAGTTTCCAACAGCAAAACATGAAAAACAGAGTTTTACTTTGCTTACGGTTTCAGGGTGTTTCAGTAGATTTTCACTGCTAGGAACCCAAGTCAAAAGTAAAGTGAGTTCTCCTGGGCTTCTCCTAACCATAATCTTGCTTCTCAAATTTTACATTGCAACTGATTCCCCTAGTCTCACTGAAATGGACTTGAAATTGTTTTTGTCTCTGGCTGGCTGATGGTAAATTCCTGCAGGCTTGACCAATTTCATATTTCTTTACAGAGTACCAAGTTTGCTGTCGCAGCTGAAATACTCTGGGGTTTGATACGTTTGGCCCCAAACTCAGCCAAACGTATCAAACCCCAGACTCAGAATAGCAGGGATGGCTGGTGGGAACAACTGAGGCTTATTGCTGTATAAGTCGAGCATCAGCCTGCCTTGACACACATCGGCAGCCTTACACAGACACCTCTCCATCCAGTTCAGGGAGACTATACACAGGCACAGACAGGAGTATCAACAAGTACCAAGTCAGGTTGTGAATTCACAAGACATCAGAAACTTTTCACCATCTCTGTTTTGGATACGTTTCTCACGGCAGAATAACCTACATCGCTAGGTCATCCTCACTCTAAGGGGAAATGAAAGACCACGAGCCTCTAACACAAACACAGCTTCCTCTGTTTGGTGATGGATCGGTGATGCTGGCCAGGAGGAACAGTCATCTCACTGCCAACTCACGACTTCTCTATGTGCCTCGAACACTGTCACCCTGACTGCATGAGGAGCAGCATCCTGACAGACACAGCTCTCCCTTCACACCTCAGCTTTGTTATCTGAGAAGACTACACTGAAGAGTGGAAGGCACACCAGCTGAGACATTGGTTTTCACAGGGTAGTTAGCTGGTTCCCAGAAGTAGAAAACTACTGGCTCTCTTCTCCCTAAAATCCAGCAGAATAAGGACTAGATGCCCAGATGTCCAACCAAGCTATAATGTTACTCTCCATTAGTACCCTCAAACCCACATATATTTTGAGAGTACGCAGTGCATTGCCTCCTCTTCCAAGCCCTGGGTTTTAGTCTGTGCAGAGACATGCTCCTCTGTCACTGTGGTGATGTCACACCTCCTCTTTGCAAAGGTGTTAGAGGCATATGTGCACACATGCACACACATAAAAATACACAGAGAGAGAGTTGCTCTGCCTCTAAGGAGAGCAAAAAGGGTCAGGAAACAACAGCAACACACAGCCTGGACTGAAAAAATATACTCTTTCCCTATCTACCATCATCATTCCACAGCTAGTATGGAAGGAGACAGCTTGACCATTTCTACACACTTTTTGGGTCAGGACACCAGGGCCATTACTCACCCTGTGGGAAAAACTCTGCGGTCTCATGCTGCTACTGGAAAGATGCTGAGGTGTCCTCAAAGCAATGAGTGGGAGAGCTGTCCTGGCACAGGACAAGAAATAAGCCCTGGCAGCTCCTGCATGGAAGGGGTGATCATCTTCCCATGCACACCTCTACTCAATGGCCACAGTCCCCCGACATGGGTTCTGAAAGCTTAGCCAGAAGTATTCCTCACAGCTTCACTGAGCACACCCAGTAGTAATCTTCACCTCATGGTCCTGCATTTGCCATGCATTTATGCCATGTCGCACTCGCGCTGCCTCATTGCCTCAAGTCATTTACACCTACGCCAAGAGGAAGGATGGCAGGGGAAGGCAAGAGGCTCCACTGCCCACCAGACTGGTTAGCTCAGTGCTGGAGGATATTTTGAGGACATATGAGACACCAGCAACACACTTCTGGCCTTACAGAGAAGCCCTTTCTCTCCCCGTCACCTGTATTCAGCAAGCCTGGCGATGCTGGTTCTGGTCTGCTTCAGTGCCCAAGCTTCCCCTTTGTTCAAACCCAACATGTGCCTGCAGGCTTGCCCTGTACACCTCACTGTTCACGGGCACTGCTGGGAATCAACCTCGTACCTCAGCTTGGAGCCCCTGCTGTACATTTTATCCATGCCTTCAATGCATTCTTCTTTTTGTAGTATATCCATTTTCTTTTAACTTTATCCACCTGAATTTTGCTCCACATAGTTAATCCTTCTCTGGATGTCTGAAGCTAGGTATAGTCCTCTAATGTCTTATCTCATTTCCTGTGCTTTGATGTCACCTCTTGCAATGACTGCAACCTTCTGTTGCTACCTCTCTGTTCACAGGATCTTTGGACGTCTCTGATCAGTTGACCTAGGTTGACTGCAGTTCCAGCTCATAGATGACACCTTAACACTCTAAGGATGCACACCCCACCACACATCTTAAGCATCCTCCTTGGCTTTCAGCAGGCAAATGCCTCCTTTACACCACAACTTCAGATAGACAGAGATTTTGTCTGAGAGCTAAGCCCTGCAGAATATTGTATGGTGTTACTTCTAGGGGATATTGCATAGCACCCCGTGACTGATGGAAACAGCATGACTGAAGCTTCTGGATGCCAAAATCCTCTCTTACTACAGACCCAGTGGCAGGTCTGGCTGCAATTCTCTTTGGCAGTGCTCTGGAGCACTTGAAAAGCATCAGCATCCAGGGCCAAGTGAGGTAGGTGTGATCTCCTGCAAAGAGAAGATTGAAGTAAAAGAAAGGAGACACTTTGGTCAGAGTTCAGCGCACACACGAGAGCCAAGATATAGGCACGGCAGCGATGACATTTCTGTTGCCAGAGTGTAAGCGATAGGAACATCTGTAGAGTGAGAGGGGAATATTTGGTATAGTTACCAAGAAAACAGCCATCACCAGTGATGTCTAGAATGAATAATGTACTAGTGCTGGACAGGAAACAGATGCCTCTATCATGACTGAATTGCAGGAATCTCAGTGCAGAAATCTGTAAAGCAAATACACTTGCAGACAATGGTCCTATTACTGGGTAGCTCTAGTCATGATTTCATGGCTTTTACATGTCTAGGAAGGGACTGTCTATTCACTGCAGTTATGTTGGAAATATCAATTAATGAAAAATGTGTGTGTCATCCACTTCTTGATCTCCCATTCTGGGGAGAATCTAATGAATCGTTCTCACGGAGGGCACCTGTCTACATCCTTGAGAGCAGGGAAGCTGCTGGACTGATGCCAATCGGTGGTGCTCTGGCCATGCCCTGAGAAGTCTGTAGCCAGGGTGCTCACAAACGCTTTCAGGGAGGCAGTAGCATTCATTACCTCCAAAACAGAAGAGGTCACAGATGTCCATGTTCAGCCTGAACCTCCCAAAGGAGACCGTGACCGTGAGATTTAAGCAGCAGGGATTAGTGGTAGAAAGTGTTATCAGAACAATCATTACCTCAGCGGCTACAAGTGACAATTTCTGAGAGCAAACATCAGTACAAACATCTACTTGCTTAGAGGCATAGCTCCTCCCACTCACTCTTCCTTTCATCACCCAACTCAGGCCCTGTTAAACTCAGACCTTTTCCTACTTAACTTTTCAGACTTTCTAGTCTTCTCCTTACCCCAGCACAAAATACTCAGGTATTCCACACTAATCTAATCTAAAAAGTCCTGTAAGAAACCTGCTCTTGCTTTAACTTCTGTTTCTCTCCAATTGTGTTGGTCTCTAACTCAAAGACAGAGTGCTTGGGACTGGCTATGGCTGAGCCTCCCCACTGCTTGTGACTGCAGGCAGTGAAAAGAAGAGAGGGCCTTAAAGATGGCAAGGATGACATAACTGCTTGTGGAGTGGGTTGCTTCACAGTGGGCTGGGTGCAGGTTAGATGTCTAAACAGATGTTGTATATGCAAGAGGACGGCATGCCCCAGGCTCTGCTAGAGGCAGATGTTAAGGACCATGTGGGAAAGAGGCAGGTATCTAAAACATATTTAATGTAATGAATTTCTCCAGTCTACCCAGCCAAGTCAATTTTGATGTTTACAATTTAGCCTCTAGAATTTCTATATTCTCAAGGTATCAATTAATTCACGCAGCAAATGACAGTTTAAGAAGATAGAGCCCCATAATTGTGCCACCACTGACCCAGCAGAATGGGCAGAACAGAACAACTCGGCACACCTCAGCGCCTGGACTGCAGTGCAGGCTTAACTCTGCCTCCCTCAGGAATTTAAATTCAGCTGCTAGACTTTGCACTGAAGTGGCTGAGATGGGCTCAAAGATGTCTGCACTAGTTCTCCTGTGGGAACGATATTCTTTAGCAAGGAGCGATAATAAACAGTAGGATGGTGCTAACACTTTAAGCTGCTGCAGCTGTCTGCTAAGTGAATATGTGTCAACACTTTCAGACTGGAAGGTGAGAAAGTGAAATTATAGCTTTCAGTTACCCTAATTCTGCTTTTCCAACCTCTTTTATTAAATCATTTTCAAGGGTGGTTAAGGGACTCTGAGGTTTTGCTTGCGTGTTATGAATCCGAGATAACGAGCGTGTTTCTGAAAGCTTACTTCCTTCTTTTTCTGTTGTAACAACGACACCATATTTAAAATGAAAAATTACAGCAGCATAGCCTTATACATGCAAGCACTAAAAACACCCCAGCGTCTCCAACAAAAATGTCTGCCACAAAAAAATAGAACACTGTGATTAAGAGGAAGAAAATGAAGTACACAGTTTAATAAAGATTTGCTAGTGTAAATATTCTTTCGATAATTACACAAATACAACCTTCTCAGAGTTAATAATAAGATCTATTTCCTCAGCCCAGCTATGAAGTAATTTGTGATTCTAGGATCACATTTTCCTCTGTGATTTTCATCTCCCTGTTATAGTTTGAAAGCTAAAGCTAGAGAAATTGACTGGCAATATAAGAAAAGTAAAAACGGAAGATTTGTCACTGTACTGATGTAGCTGTGCTGACATAAATAGAGACCTGATAGATACTAAATGATCACTCAGAGTCTACTTGTGGTTTAATCTCTCTGAGACATTTTGTAAATCTGACAACTTTCTACACGGATATTAGTTACGATGCTAATTTAGATTTGGAGTCAGTACTGTCTCTCCTATAGAAAAAGTAATTTTAGGAACACACAGAACTGATTTCATATACAGCATGGATTTCTGATGATATTCTGCAGACTGACAGGATGACCACAGTGCAGACAGCAGGATGCAGCTGAGCACACAGCTACGCTTCTTGGTTCCATTTGATAACAGCTTCTAAAGTGCTCCCCTTCTCCATCTTCTAGAAATCGCAAAGTGATTTTAATTCTTGTCTTTTCAACTTCTTGACAACCACAGACCAGACTATATTGTAACAGCTGGCTCAGAGTCTGGTTGGCAAATAAATCTTTAAATGTTGTATGACAGTGAGAAATGATTAGGGAGCTGGACAGAACCATCCTGTGGATTGCCAGCTGGACAGCAGTATACTTATTTTAAATATGTATATATAATTTCTGGTCCAGGTAAGGATCAGGTACAAAGGAATCTTTAACATCAGAAATTTTTGAGGAACTAATTCTTCAGAAAGCACAACAGGTTTTTAACTATATATATGCCTAATGCCTAATTCTGCATGCAGAATTGTAGGTAAGCGCTCAAATCAGTGTGACAGGCCTCAAATTGTAAATCCCCTTTAAACCTGGCAGATGTGACTTTGGTTGACAAGAATCAGCATTTGGACCTGGAGACTCTTCCTCCAGCTACTGGATGCGAGCTCTTCCCTCAGTTCTCTGGATACCCGTACTCACAGCTGCTGCTGATGCCAGTAGCTGCTGACGGATAACCAGGCCAGACACCTCTTTTCAGAGATCACTTAAGAGTAGCCCAGCAAAAACAACCACCACAACCCAAAACATTATTATTATTATTATTATTATTATTATTATTATTATTATTATTGTTTTGAGACGACAAACAAGACACGACCTTTCATTT
>VWZZ01003606.1:203051-214697 GCA_013399095.1 Psophia crepitans | reverse complement strand
ACCGTCCCTCCCTCCCTCTCTTTTCCTGTCCGCCCGCTCTGGAGTTGCTGGGAGTTGGGCGCTGCGAGCGGTGCGGTCGTGCGGCTCCCCGGCAGCGGGAGGGGAGGCTGCCGCCCCGGCCGAGGGCTCGGCGCTCAGCCGGTTAGGAGGCGGGGGCGCCTCCGCTGCCTCACGGGTCGGGCGGTGGCTCCACTTCCCGCCCCGCGGAGCCGTCGCCGTCCTCGCCCTCAGGGCAGTGGTTTCCGTGGGATCCTCTCGCACCCCCAGCCCTGCGGTCAACTCGTGGCCTGTCGCCCCGACACTTAGCGCCTCCGCTTCGTCCCGACGGCTGTCTGCCCCGGCCCCGAGGGACGGGAGCGCTTCGCTGGGCGGTACGGGGGTCCCCCCGGGCGCACTCCGGCTCTGGGCCTGGCCTCTGCCGCCTGGTAGCCGGTACTTGCCACTGTCCTGCCTGTACGGAGCGGCTTGTATGAAACGTTTCTATCTATAGCATTTGTTGCTGCAGCGGTCCTCTGTGTTTAGTTTTAAAACTTCATAGCATGCCCTATGGTGGCTCCACTGCATGTTTGCACTTGCAGCACGGTTCTTGACGCAGAATCGTGTCTGGTGCTTCCTTCTATGCTCCCTATTAATAGTAATAAATGTCTGTGAAACAACTGTAACTTCGGAGCCAACAAAATTTATGTAATGGCTTCAGCGGAGTTGTTCTGTCTTAAACTCTATTTACGAAGACAAACTTGCTTTTGTATTTCTCAGAGTTACGGTGTGCTGTGCCAAAGACAGAAAACTTAAACCTGTGTAGGGCTGTGTAACGGATGCCCTTTATGTAGATGTTTCCCTTTTGTTTGCTGAAATTGAAACGCAGTAGGGTCATTTTAAACCGACAGAACTACCTACAGAAACTGCGGGTGGGGTTTTCTTTTGTTTAGGTGGTGGTGTGTTTGGTGGTTTTTTGTTTTTTTTTTTACGACACTGGGTTCCAGTTTACTGCTATCCTCAATTCACCCTTTCGCCTTGTTTTAAAAGTGGCACATACAGTATTGTAAGATTTTTCCTACTGCTATCACCTCAATTAAGAGATTGACACAGTCTCTTAAAGCAGATGGGTTAGGTGACAATAAAATGTGAGCCTTAAGAAAGCAAACTGAATATGTTAAGATTTAAGACTGTGGTAAATTATGATTCTTGATTTGTATTTAGATTTAATCGTGTTATTCCTGTTGGTGTCCTTTTTTAAAAATGTAACTGAAAATGAGGCCATTTTTGGTGAACATGTCCTTTAATACTGTTCAAATAGTGTGTGTGTGGGGGGAGGGAACTGCACATGTCGAAGCGTAAAAATGAAAATCTGCTTTCTAATTCTATTGCATTGAGACTTCTGGTCTTTTGGCACTGGCACTTGCCATAATCCACCTATCCCTACTGTGGTAAGCTCTAACAAGGCCTGTGGCACTTCTGGAGCTCATCATGCTAGAGCTGTCTAATTGGGGGCTACTAATGGGTATGGAATTGCAGAATGGACTGCTCTGCCTGTTGTTTTGCCTGGTACTTCTCTATTGCAGTTAAAATGTAACTGCTAGAAAACATGCACTTGGGCTGATGATTGCCTTAATCACAGCAGGCCTGACATAATCTTTGTTCGAATGTAGACAGCCCTCATGAATGCCTAATCAAGGCTGCAGAGCTTTCTCAGTTACTTTAGTATACCTATTGCTGCACGGCTTAAAGTTCAACTTATTTTCTTAGAACTTTTTTCATAGGTGCCAAGAGAGACTGAGGATCTGTGGCTTGGGTTCTACTGTCTCAGTTCAGTTGGTGGAACAGTTGCTGTCTACAGCGCTTGATATGCTTGCTATAGGTGAACAAATCCTTTTAACTGAAGACTTGCTTGTATTGAACAGTAAATCTGCTTTTGTCTTGGAAAAAGGCAGCACCTTAATGAAACAAAATTACTATATAAAAAAAGGAATTTTAAGTCTACAAAAAAGTTGCCGCAGTTGCAGGGTTTTACAATGTGCTAATTCTGACAATTAGTTTTAGCAATTGTGGGAAATAATTTATTGGGACACTGTATCCCATATGGTGTTTGCGTTGTAACGCAGTATTAGCTCATCTACATTTAGCTATAGACCTATGTGCACAGCAGGTTGTCACCAGGAAGTTTCCAAACATAATGTGTGTTCATCAGGGGCATGGGAGTTGCAACAAAAATCAGGATTTTCAGCCAGTTAAAGGCTTTGGAAGTGTGCAGCTATAAGCATCAAGGTTTGATCAAGAACTGAAAAACTTGTCCTCTGGCTTTAAGATCAGTGGTCAGACAAAGAAAGGGAACGTCTCACAGAGGCTAGTGCTTCTGTGTATTTTTGCCTACGGAGGGGGCAGAATTGAGGACATGCCATTTGACTTCTTTAGGTAGTGCATGTGCTAGTTGATAATCGTTTTTTGTTTTGGATTCCTGTCTGCTCTGATATTATGTTCCATTTGGTCATGCCTTGGCATGATTTCTATTTTTGTTCTTTTTTTTCCCCTGCCTTGACACTGTACCTGGTGGTCTCTCACTTCAGAGCCCCTTCACTGAAACAGTTGTTGAGAACAAAGATTGTACATTCAGGCTTGCAGGCTCCCTTCTGAACATACAGTGCCTGTTCAAAGGGACAGATCACGTATTCTGGGCTCTTGGGGGAGCTGGCAGAGAGGGCCAGGGACTCTCAGGGCTGTTTGCCATTCTGTTTGAAATCTGACACACATTTGCAAATGGGTGCGAGAATTACTGAGCTTATGTTCATAAGGACAGATAAGTGAGAGCGTGTTCTTTCTGGCTTTTAGATTAATAGGCGTATACTATCTCTGTTTCGTCAGGTTGTAGCAGTGTTTTGCTGGAGCGATTAAGCCCTGCTGAGGTACAGGCAGTACTACTTCAGTCACAACATCCCATATACCAGCTTGTCCAGATTTGAGGCTGGAACTGGCTTCTTCATAAGTGTAAACTTAATCTTGCTGCTTCTCCCTAGAAGGGCACAACAAAGCGCTTTTTTTTGCTTTTCTATTCCTACTATTTTGCATTTACTTTAGAAGAATTGCTAAATCTGTTTATGGTATAGTTTACTTTTAAACTATATTTAAATTCAAAATGTTAAATGTAGGATGAACAAATATTAACCACTGTGTGGCTTTAAAAGCCACATTTTTATTGTAAACAATACTGTTTCCTCAATTTATGAATAATAAAAATACTTTATAGAATAATTTTATTAAATGTTAGATATTTTTATGTTGAAACTTGTTAGAGCACACATACATTTAGATATTTATTGCAAATTTCTAATACTTTAATTTGCATTAAGAGTGTGAGGTCTTGGGATTTTTGTCTTTTTTTTTTTTCCTTCTCATTAACAGTTGACTTGTTAGGAATAGTTGACTGTGTTTAGAGATTCCTAAGAGTTTCTGTATTTGGTAATAATTAGGAAATACGTTTCCAAAGACTTCTGTAAAAGAAAAGTCAGAGGTTATTTGGTACTTGTTTTGTAACCACAAATATGCAGTTTCAGAAAGGGGGAGAAAACCCCACAGTATTTTCACTCCCCTACCTTATTAGAGAGAGTACAACTGCATAAACTGAAGAGAAGCCTGTGCTGGAAGGGTCAGAAACCAGAGAAGGGCAATGATGACACTAAAAATAGAAAATGATTGGCATTCCCACTAACAATAATTTATAGATCGTTTACTATTTTAACAACCTGGTTGGGGTGATGTTGGTAAGCTTTTGAGTGGTGACTCCCAGATGTTATGTCTCTCTACAAGGGCACAGGCACTGAAGGGCTGTATTTGATCCTGCATTTCAGTCTGTATGTAATTGTGGCTGCAAACATGTAAACTGTTGTGGAACTCTGTGTTTTTGGGTATCAGTGCTTTTTCTGTGCCTGATACTTAGAGGCCGTAAGGTTTAACCATAATGTTAACAATCAAAATTCGAGAAATGTATTTGTAAGATTTTGTGTCAAATAATGCGCGAATACCAAAACTAGTCATTAGAAGTGTCTGTTACTTATGGTGATTGAAATAAGGTTTGTGCAGAATTTTCTAAGGAGAATAAATTCAGTGTAAATACCGGTATTACCAGGAGTTGTGGTTGCAACTATTCAGAAAGCTTGAGTCAAATCCTGTTTAATCATGCAAGTGTCACCCTGACTTCTGCTCTCATTTACGTTGGAGTAAGCCTAAGATAATTTGACAGAACATGGACCTCTTCCGTGAGGAAATGTTAAGTATCTGATAAGCAACAGTATAAAGCAGCAAGTAGTTCCTTCAGGAAAAGGAAGGGATCTGCCTTCAAATGTACCTGCATCTGATGATTTTTGAAGTGACTTTTTGCTTCCCGAAAATACGCCTTTGTGGATTGTACCACTTTTGTAATTGTCTGAAAAAAACCCAACAGTTTTTGCAAAAGAAACCTGATGGACTGAAGAATATCTTGAACTGTCAGTACAAAATAATTGCATGTATTGCTTGCAGTATGTGCATTTATAAGAGCGAATTTTTTTCTTTAACAGGTTTAACAAACATTAAAGCACAGGGTTGACTTTTTTCCTTGTACAAACTATTTTTAATGTTTTCTATTATATAAATGTGAAAATAACACCTACTACTTCAGATATATTATTTCTTGTCTATTGTATTTACTTGCAAACTCAAAAAACAATTGAGAGAACAGTTGGGGAGGAGAATGTATTTCATCTTACGCACTGTATGCACTTTTGATGTTATCCCTCGTGAATGTGTGAAAACATCGTCCTGTAGGTGGATGACCAAATCATAGTTCAGAGCCCATACTGTTCTGCTGAAAAGAGTAAAAGCTGGTTGGTGGGGTTTTTAAAAACCCCAATTATTTTGCGAACACATGATTTAGAATATAAACATGTACAACCTGTGAGCCTTATTAGAAGAAAAACTTTCTGTATCTCTTCCCAGGGAAGTCTGTGCGGCAGTGTTAGACTAACCTGTTAGGAATATATACCGGTGATTTATACTTGGTGGGGTGTTTTTTCTGATAACAACTGGAAGAAAAATTCAGATTTTCTAGCATTCCCAGGTTGTACATTATTGTTCCTTGCAATTGTTTGTATATTAAATTGTGTAGGATAGGAAGCAGATACAAAAAAAAAAAAGGAAGCGATGTTAAATGAAAACAGATTTATTTCCTGTTGTTAACAGGGGTCATTGTTTTTAAAAAGCATGAGTTGGCCCTAGTATAAATGGTGAAGCGTCTAAATTGGTGTGGCAACGGTCTGAATTGACAGCACTCCAGAAGTTAGTCAATCTGATGAGCTGTTAGGTATAACTCCATGGTTGTAGAAGGCATCAGATCCTATGATCTCATCAAATCCTGGAATTTAGGGCCTTGCTACGAAAGAAGTATTTGTTTGCCTACTATAATAGGTAATACATGTGTATATTCTAAATAATATGTTGTGCCGAGCATAGTAGATGACAGTTATGTGGTCTGGTCAAATTGGTAGATAAATGGGGATAATCCTGTCACACTTTGCCTCTTTATTGCATGGAATGTAGATTAATGTAAATACTGTGCATTTATCCTGTCCAAATCCTTCTTATGTCTTCTCTGTTTTAGCATTTTTGTAAAGACACTCTTGTGGTATTTTTCCCCCATCACCTGGTAGTAGATAGGTCCAGTAAAAGTGCAGCTGATGGGTGGGAACAGCGACATCAAACAAGCTTTGACTGTTCATATTTTGACTGTTCATATTGGAGGCTTGACACATCTTGTAAACCTGAAAGTACCTAATCCTACAGTTGCAAGGTGGGATAAGCTGTTTTATATATACAGTTCTTAAACACATAAAGATTATTTAATGGGAAGGCTTCCTCTGTTGTGTGGAAATTTTTTTTTTTTTTTTTTTTTTTTTAAATCAGAGTTCCAGTTACATGGGAACTCTACCTACCCCCTGAATTGTTGTTTACCGTCTTTCATTAGGAATAATGCTGAAACAGTTTTCTGAATTTACTGTTTTATCATTGCTGTTAGATTTGAAAAGAACTCTTCTGATGAAATGATACTAGAGTTCAGATATTGGATCACTTGGTAATGGGAAAATACAAACTAGGCACAGCGATGTGCTTTGTTCTCAGAATCTATTTGTATTGTGGGGGCTAGAACTACTGCATCTTTCTGAGTTGGTGTACCCTATTATCGTTTTGTATGTCATTAGTGAATTGTGTTCAGCAGGAAGCGTTTCTGCCTTGTTTTCTATTCTTGATTTTTTTGCATTGAAAACTTGTATGTAGTTCAGAAAGCATTTGTGAGGGAAGCACTGGGAGCTGTTGCTGCAGCTCTTGGGACAGCGTGATGTTTGAGAGAGCCTGATAGAAACCATGTTAGTAAATATTTGGCACTGGGCACCAGAGGTTCTGTGTGAGCATTCTGAAAAAAATAAACAGCTGATTTCTGACTCTGGCTTGCAACCATGAGCATACACCTTTGGGAGTGTAGGTAGCAGGCTTATTTTTGTTCTAAATTTCTTTATTTCCATTTGCCAGCAGCTGCTGCTTTGCTGAGAGTGAATGAGGTGCCTCCTTAGAGGACATGGCTAATTACAGATCGGCTGTTGGTGGCGGGGTGCGCTCCGAGATAGACGTTTTCTTTTATGTGTGTGTCATTTGCATAATGTGTTAGGACACACAGTATGGACTGCATTAAGCACTAGCAAATACACTGTAGGGAATAATCTTGCATTGACATCACTGGGCTGGCTGGATGACAGAATCTTTTTTATTCTAATTTTGAGGTTTTCTTTTTGTTTGAGAGCCAGGGAGGAGAAATCAAATAGAAACCTTTAAATCTTCCTGAGGAGAGAGATTTTAAACATTTCTGCGTAACAACTGCAGTTAGTACAGAGCAGTTGAAAAGAGACACCTTAGCCTGTTTCTGAAGCACTCTTGTATTTTTACTGACAGAAATGGTAGTGTGTGCCCTCCTACTTACTTCTGTATATGCTTCTTTGTATACCCTAATGGAGTAGTGTTTCTTACTGAAATTTAGTTACAAATCACTCTTTAAAAGACTGTATTTCATTCTCTTTGCATTTTACTTTTTCATCTAAGCACATGGGGCTTTTCATGTTAAGAAGTTGATGAGAACCTAAGAGAATAAACACCCCTGTAATAAACCCAAAGCTTCAACTGTTTCAGTGTTGGTGTTGAATATACAGATGTTCTCTACCTCAATTATCTATGTACTTTTTAAATTCTAAGTGTGAGGGCAGAAAAGGCTAAAATAAAAATGTTTTTTTGTGACACTTTGAAGTGAATAGGTGTCTTGGGTACTACCTGTTCTGACCATGAGATGAACTAAAAGAGAATATTTAAGTTCTCAGAAATCCCCTCCTGACCATTTGGCTTGTGACAGATAGATGCAGTCTGCCTAGTGATATATTCATGGCACTGGGGCAAACTTTCAATTTTGAGAACTAAATCTACAATTTAAATTGCATTTTTATATTGAAAAAATTTACCTGGAGAGACATTTTCAAAAAAAGTATGGAGCTAAAGTCATGTGGATTTCAAAACCATAAGACAGTTCCAGTTATTTTTGAGGAAAACACATTTTTACTTGTCCAAGGACTGCCCTGTTGGAATGGAATGTGGAAGTGGTTGATTTCCTAAGAAACTCAACTGATATTTAAATAAAATTCTTTAATTAAAGTCTATTACAATTTGGACATGTTTAAACTCATACCTCCTCACTTTTACAGTGTTTAAAAGGGCTAGAGTTCAGTTAATGCTTGCAGGGGTGTGGAAAAATGTCAAAATTTCCTTGTGATGCAAGAATTGAGAACCAAAACATTTTGTTGTTTTGGCCAGCAAAAGAATCAGCAGATCGAGTACGTGCACCTCAAGCAGGTGGTTCTTACTACCTGTAGGTTCTGACCTGTTTTTGTAAGATAAAGATCTGGTTAGGGTTATCTCCAAAAGGAGCGCCACAGTTTTTGTGTAACAAGCCATCCCATTGCAGTTCAGTTTGTTATTGTTGCTGTGCTTTTCTTCTCAGATCTCCAGTTTTGATGCAACTTCGATAGGGAGCCTGTGACTCTGGTGAAAAGTATTCCCATACATAGCCACGAACACTTCTTATTCATCAATGGTTGTAAAATCTTACTTGTTCCTTCTTGCATGCATTTTAAAATTTTAAATTTTAAAACTCACCATGGTAAAAGGTGAGTAAGTAAACTTTGCCCAGAATAATCAATTTTCATGGCAATTTTACAGGCCTTCTGCTCCATTCAGTATACTTATGCTGTTTTCATATGGGTCTGTCTGAATACAATCTTGCATTTTCTGTTCACTTTAGGTACTTCTAAAAATTTGTTGGACAAGTTGATTTGCAGCTGCCTGTGAGGTGGGATTTAAACATGATCTCCTTTCTTGTCTTAAGGAAGAATGTGTACTTGTGTACTGCTCTTGGGATACTGAAATATTCTGTCTTGATAAAATAGCACTAATATGAAAGTTCGAAGAGTGAACCAAGTTTGCATGAATAGTCTTCAAGTTTTTCACAATCTGTGCACCTGAATCAGATACTGGAGTAATTCAGTAGCCATAAATAGTTCAGCAAGCTGGTGTTCTGATCTTCATGTCATGGAAGTGATCTTTCAAGCTCGTTAACTACGTCTCTTTTGTTAGCATTTTAATTTTTTTTTAAATGAGAAGTAGTATTACTGCTTTTTAAAAGTAATGCATACCTGTTTGTGGAACAAAGGATTTTTCTGTATGCAAGTGTTGTGAAACATGACATTGTATAATGGATGCAGGCCAATACTGGTAGCATTTCATAGCCTGTGCCCTTTAGGTGTTGTTTTTTGACTTCTTTATAGATGGTTTTGTGTAATTTTCTCTCTGTTTACACTGTGACTGAGAAAGTGATTCAGCTGTGTAACTAAATAAGTCTGATAGCTTTCCGCTGTTTTCATGAGTTAAATGACAGTGGAGAGGTAAAGTGCTTTTTTTTTTTTAAAAAAAAATTTCTTTGTACAGAATTTTTGCTTGCTGATGCTGTTATTCAGGTTAGTGAAGATGAGTTATCTGTGGAGAAGTGCAGGTTAATGAAGATGAGTTGGCTGTGAAAAAATGCAGGATGACTTTCAGCACTAGTTGATATAAAATGAAAACTGTGCATAAATGGCAAGTAGTGTGTCACATACAAAACTCTGAGAGGTAATGATTAACTTGGAAGTCATGAGTGAGGTCTTAGAGTTGTGATAGGTAATTCTAAGGATTAAACAGTAGCTTGGTGGTGGTCAAAAAAGCAGTCATCCATTTCTTAATAATTTTGAACAGTTAATGTTCTCTTGTCATGCTCAATGTGTAAATCCGGAGTGCACTCGGAGCTGGTGTTTCTTAGTCTAGTTCTGTCCCTTCCCCCTTCATTTTTCCCCATCTCTGTAACAATATAGTAGAGCCAGAAAAGTCTCTGAGGAAGGGCAACTATGATAGTTGAATATATTGAGTAGTTCGTGTACCAAAAACAGCTAAGGAAGCAAGGAAGTGGCAGTTTGGGTAAGAGGAGACTGTAGAGATGGAGAGATGATTTTGAGATGTGGTAGGTTTCTCTGTATTTTGAATTTCTATGGATCAGCTTTTTACTATCTGCTCCAAGAACTTGGGGATGTGGAATGAGAATAAGCAAAAGCAGATGGCCCTTTGCATAAAAGCTAATTGAGCTCGTTACCCTGCACTATAATATTTTGGAAGCCTAAAGTGTCTATGTAAGCTGAAGGATAACCCAGATGCATTTTTGAAAGAGCAGTGTTTCCAGAGTTACTAGATGCACTTGTAGTGGAATGAATTGCGGATTTGTGAATAAAGCTGGGAGAATATTCTAGTGATGCTTGCTCTTGTGTTCTTTCCTAATGATTTGCAACAACCTGCATTTGGTCAGTGCTGGAGTTGGGCTGGGTGTACCTTTGATCTGATCTACAGGCATTCTTATATGTTATGATGCTGATTCCATGATAGCTCACTAGGATTCCTCCTGCTCTCAGGAGGTTCTGTACTAAGCCTGCTGAAAAAGAGCAGCTGTCTGTTATCAGCAGCAGGATGTGCAGTTTTTCAAATATTCAGGACTTGGACCTCGTTTTGCTTCTGAAGGCTCAGGCTTAATAGCAGATTTTGGTTTTGCTCGTTTTTGTAAAGGTTGCTGTTAATTCTTGTTGCATTGTGTGGGTCTCTGTTCTCCAGTTTTGATAAGTTAAAATGAAATGCACAATTACCTGCTTTCGTGGTCGCTCCATCTCTTCCTCCATCCCTCTTCTAGTTGAAGGAGAAGATAAGGTGATTGTGTGGCTTGTATGCAGAACTGAAATATGCAGTTGTAATTCTCATTTCTTTTCTACCTGTTTGCAATCAGGCAAGTACTTTTTTTGTCTGACTTGTTTTCTGCTTTACTGCTTTTAGTGGACTGCATTACATTGCAAGACTTCATTCTTGATTCTGAATCTTGCAAATGCTGCAGCAGCAGCAAAACCAGTAAATCCCTAAGAGCTGGTGGAAAACTTTCTCCTTCTGTGGTGAATGGTGCTACTAGGTGTTTTGTTTGCTGTAGAAGTTACTCATCTTCCACTCCAGTTCTGTGCTACCAGTTTAAGGAAAGGAAATGGCACTGAGAGACTACAAATCGAGCTACATAGCTTCAAAGACTGCTGCATGGGACTGAGTGGTGTACAGGTAGGCAAAGTACTGGAGAAAGAAGCTCTATTTGGCAAAAAGGAACTTTTCCCCTTCTCCAGTCACCACCACTTTTCCTAGAAAATCAGTTATCAAAAGGTTTAAAAAAAAAAGTAAACTTTTACCCCAATAACTGTGAAATGAGGAAATGAGGTGGTCACAAAATAGTTTTGCTGAGTGGGGAGTTTTGTCTCTTGTGGGTGGGCAGACCAACAGCCCCCACCTCCCAAGCCTATTTTTAAAGCTAGATCTAAAATGTTAAAAGGCATCTGTGTCGAAGATGGTTTCTGCTCTTATAATCGGTGAGAAACAAAATTCTTGAAGGTGAATGAGTAGAGACAGTGGTAATATTAGACAGTTACTCAGCAAGATGTGTTCAGGGTAAACAGTTCTCACTGGTAATTTTGTACGTAGAGAATAATTTTTTTCATCTTTTCATTTAAACTGGGGAGTTAACTTATGGGCGAAAAAAAATCTTTTATTCAATTTAGGACTACTTAGAATTCAGTGATGCCCGTTGTTTACACTATCTAGTGTGAACTTGTTTGGGAAAAAGATTCTTTCCCCTGTAACTGCCTCAGCATGTTAAACTTTATCCATTTCATGGCCAGTTGTCAGTGGTTTAAACTGTGGATGATGCAACATCAGTCAGTGATGTAATGGTTGTCTGTAGGCTTCCTTGCATCTCACGGTGGGCACCTGAAGTTTGGAAACAGAATTTTATCTGTGTATTATGTTCTGTGTCTGCCGTGATGGAGGTGAAGTACAAACACCACAATCATCTGTCTCATTTTGGATAGTGCCAGAAGAGTGAATCATAAAACCCACACTGAAACATTTTTGTTTGTGGTTTGGGTTTTTTTTGGTTGGGTGTCTCTTTTTTTTTTTTTTTTTTTTTTTTTGTTTGGG
>VWZZ01003606.1:185474-203037 GCA_013399095.1 Psophia crepitans | reverse complement strand
AGGTGGTTTCTTGTGTGGTGGTGGTTTTTGGTTGGTGGGATTTTTTTTGTGGTGTTTCGGTGGTGTTTTTTTTTTGTTTTTTTTTTAATTCAAGCCATTAATGCCACCATATGAGTTGAGGGGAAGGTATTATGTGTGAGATTAAGAACAGGATTTGTGGGAGTGACTTGACCTTAAGTTCAGTTAATAATGTGGTCCCCACTTGGATAATCTGGCCTGGCAGATTTCTCTTTGCTACTTAGGACCCAAGATACCATGAGCTTTCATTCCTTGGAAGGCTCTTGTAGTCTTCCCTACTTTTGTAAGTGAGAAAGCAGGGATTACAAGAATATGTCCTCAACTGAGTGTTACTAGCCTTTTCATTCCGTCAGGAGCAGTGGTGGTTTTTCCTCTGTATTCTTTTTCCCATGGTGCAGGTTTGTTTGGTGTGTGTTTTTGTGTTGGTTTTTTGTTTGTTTTTTTTTTTTTTTTTTTAAGAACTTGGTTTCTTCTGTCTAGAGACCCTTCTCGTTTGGGAAGGGAATAGGACTAGTCGCACTTTAGAATGACTCACTACAGAAGGATCTTCCAATTAATTATTACCCCTTAATAAAGCCTTTCTTGGGACAGTTGCACTTTCCACAAGCCTGTTTTTTTCACTGTTACCTCGTTTTATATATTGTTGTTACAAAATGGTAGTAGAGGCTTTACTGTTCCATTATGCTACTTTGTACTTTGTGTTTCATCCAGTTCCCATACTTTCCATCATTTATTGCTTAAAATTATTGCAGTCCAGGCTACTTTTTTATTCTTAAGTGCAAATTTAGGATGATTTCAGAAATCATAAAAAATATATGTGTAGGAAGACACTTTGTGATGGCTTATGTTAATAGAAGTTTTTTGCAAAAAAAAGTATTCACAGTCCAATTTAAAATACTGAAATAGGGGAAAATTGACATTGTTCCTACTTCATAAAACAATCTGTGTAAGTCTTCAGCTGGAGATTTTCATAGACTTCATCAGATTTTGTATCAACAGTTCTAATAAACAAGCTTTTGAAAAAAAACAAAACCCTTTAATTCTTGTGAAAACCAGTTGTGTCTATTCTATTACTGTCCTTTAAATAAAGCTGACTGCTTTTTGTATAATGTGCTAGCACGTGAGTAAATGACTTGCATAATATACTTTCTGTAAACTGTTTTTTGGAGAAACCAGTACCAGGTTTAAGCACAGATACCCCAAGCAACTAACTTTTTTTTTTTAAGTATTAGAGTAAAAAAACCTATAAATGCAAGTTCTGTTTCTTTTTATAATGCAAAACTGTATACAGTAAAACCTGACATGCTGTTGGATATGAAGTCACGCAAAAATATGAAGAACGTTGTAAAAATAACTCTATTTTCAAATTAAACACAGTGGAAATAGATGCATTTGATTCAGGAATGAAAAGTTGATACTTTTCTATAACTATTCTTAGCCAAATGGGGGGGAGCTTGTCTCTTTACAGGACATCTGGGAAAGAGTAAGGACTGCTTTTCTTGAATGTCTACAACAGACATTGTACAAATTGTGAATTTATAAACTGTAAATTTAATCTGGAAAAAAAGTTCTTGAGCATCTTTCCATAGCGAGTCATGAACTGAAGTATAATTATACTTCATCTGGTGTCTCCTTCCAGCACTAACAAAGTCTGCCTCATTTAAGAGAATTGTTGTGGGTTGTTGTGGCCAAAGTGCGGGACCCGGCACTTGGTCTTGTTAAATCTCATGCTGTTGGCCTTGGCCCATCGATCCAACATGTCCAGATCTCTCTGGAGAGCCACCCTACCTTCAAGCAGACTGACACTGCCTCCTGGTTTGGTGTCATCTGCAAACTTACTGAGGGTGCACTCNCTGTATCAAAGGCTTTGCTAAGGTCCAGGTAGATGACATCCACAGGCTGTCCCTCATCTATTAGGTGGTTTCACCTGATCATAGAAGGAGATCAGGTTGGTCAAGCAGGACCTGCCCTTGAGGAACCCATGCTGGCTGGGCCTGATTCCCTGCCCATCTCTAACTTGCACAGAGAGCACTCTCAAGACAAGTGGCCATCTCCAAGTGGCCATCGAGCTGTTGACCACAACTGCTTGAGTGTGGCCATCCAGCCAGTTTCTTATCCACCAAGTGGTCCATCCATCAAATCCATGCCTCTCCAATTTAGAGACAAGCATGTCATGTGCTACAGTGTCAAGTGCTTTGCACAAGTCCAGGTAGATGACATCATTTGCTTTTCCCTTGTCCACCAATGCTGTAACCTCTGTTGTAATGATGGAGATCAAAGTGAAAATGCACCTTACTAAAGAACATAGTTATAAATTTGTTAAGTAGATTTTTCCATAGCCTGAACTTGAAATAAGAGGTAGAAGACTGTCCACAATGGCAACATACAGGGATCGGCTGATGTATCGTAACTAGCTGTGATACAAATAGACTTTTCCATAGTACTCATGGGATTTCACATAGAGCCTGGAAACCACTGCTATACCTGCTGCAGTTAGTATTTGGTATTAGAAGCTCTCAAGTCACAGAAAGATCTGGTTCTGTGAGAGCCATATCAAGGTGAACTTCTGTTTCCTCCTCCCTTCTCTATACACATCTGATTATATGTTGTACTAAGTGGTTGCTGAAGCCAGAAGTTTGAGAAAAGGATGCCAGTTGCATGAATAACATAGTTTCAGTAAAATTAGGTGTTAGAGAATGAATGGATACACCTTTAAACTTAACCTTTAAAGGTTTATGTGCGTGTTAGCAGAGAGGACTTCCAGACTACTTTGGACATGAACATTTAGGAAATGTTAGGGATTTGAGCTAGAATGTAACACTGTGCCAAAAATCAGTCTGAACCTGATTTGTCTGCAGTTACCGATTGTATAGCTGCTGGATAATGCATTCTCACCATTGAAAATAAGGCATGGAGTTAAAAACAGTTTTCACAAAATCAATGAATCATTGAGATTGAATGGTGCTTCTGAAGATCATGTAGTTCAACTAGCTGGAGCAGGCTGCCTAGGACTGTGTCCAGGCTGGTTTTTGCTCCAAGGATGGAGAGCAAGTAGCTTCTGTGGACAGCTTGTTCCAGTGCTTGATCACGCTTGTAGTAAAAGGGACTGGTTTTTTTAATGTTTGAAGGGGATTTTCTCTATTTTGGTTTGTGTCCATTGCCTCTTGTCATTTCATTTTTGGCGCCACTGAGTCTGGCACCTTGTTCTTCACCTCTAACCCCTGCTTCCCCCATCAGGTATTTGTACACATGGATAAGTTTCTACACTACACCCCGCCACCCCACCAGCCTCTCCAGGCTAAACCAGTCCCGGCTCTCTCGGCCTTCCTCCTGTGACACATGCTCCAGTCCTTTAGTCATCTTTGTGGCCCCTTACTGGTCTTGCTTCAGTATGTCCATGTCTGTCTTATACTTGGGACCGAAGAACTGGACATACCAGTCCAGATGTGATCTCACCAGTGCTGAGTAGAAGAGGGGTCCTCTCTCTCAACCTGCTGGCTGTGTTCTGCTTAATAGAGTTCAGTAGACTCTTGGCTTTTCTCACTGCAAGGATCATGTTTCCTGCTGGTAGATCGTGTTCAACCTGTTACCCATGGAGGAACCCTAGGGCCTTTTATGGAAAGCTGCTTTACAGATGGTCGGCACAAACTGTCTGGTGCTTGGGGTTATTTCTCCTCAGGTGCAGGACTTGACATTTCCCTTTGAATTTCATGAGGTTCTGGTTTGTCCATTTCTCCAGCCTGTTAACATTTGCCTGAATGGTAGCATGCCCATCTGGTCTGTCAACCATCCATTTGTATCATCTGTAAACTTGCTGCGGGTATACTCTGTCTGATTGTCCAGATCATCACTGGCTCCAGTCTTGGCCTGTGGGGTGCACCACCAGTGACTGGCCTCTGTCCAGCTGGACCTCTTGGTATTGGTCATAACCCTTTCAGCCCTGGTGATCTGGCTGCTTCCAGTTGAGTTCGCCATCCATTTATCTAGCCCATACTTCACTGGCTTGTCCGTAAGGACACAATGAGACATAGAGTCAAAAGGCCTTCTGAAGCGAAGATAAACATCTGCTGCTCTTCTCTTATCTACCAAGCCAATTAACTCCATGCAAATGGCCATGAGGTTGGCTAAGTATGTTTTCTTTTTCATAAATCCACCTTCTTGTCCTTTGTGTGTTTGGAAGCCTTTCTTGTTGTCCATCATGTCCCTTCCCAGTTTGAAATCCGGATGCGCTCTTGTTTTTCTGACTTGGTCGCTGAATGCTCAGACAGAGCCCCTGTATTCCTCCTGGACCACCTGTATCTTGCTTGTGATCCTTGTGTGCCTACTCTTTGCACTTGAATTCAGTCAGAAGTTTCTCCTGTCACTCTTGCTTGATTTTCTGCACACTGGTGTCGTCCATTCTTGAGCTTGGAGGAGGAGATCCATGAAAATCAACCAGGTCTCCTAGGACCCCTCTTTCTAAGACAGTCTCTTGTGGGATTCTTCCAGGCTGATCCCTGAGCAGTTCTGTTCTGAAGTCCAGGGCTGTCATGCTGCTATTTGGCTTTGTTCCCTTCTCTCAGGATCCTGAACTCACGGTTGGCCCTGAACTTCACACCCTCCCAACAGTTCTTCGTTATCTATAAGTATGAGGTCCAGCAGATTACCTTTTCCTTGCATCCTTAGTCACCTGTGTCAGGAAGTAACTGTCAGCACATTCCAGAAACCTACTGGACTGCCTGCGTCCTGCTGCGATGTTAATAAAATTATTAAAAATAAAATTTACTACATACATTTTTTTGTGAATACTTCCTGAATTGTTTTTGTACAAGGTAAAGTAGGAATTGTCCTCACAGGCTGGTGGCCGGGAACTGCTCCAGGGGAGTTAAATGCAGAGAAGAGGAGTTTCCATTAGAGGATTAATCTGGTTCATTATACAAAAAATTTAAATGCCAGGGTGTAAAATTGTTAAGAAAATGAGTGAAGAAGTTTGGTAAAAGACTAGTAAATAAAACTGAAACAACTTGTATTCCTACTGTTAAGTAGCTTTTAGTTACTGTTTTTGTGTCCATTGCATATTCAAAATCGATTGAAAATAGTTTGGTAGATTTTGCCGTCTTCATGTTTTGCTGCATGTTAGTGATGTACATCTTGTGTTGTTGTTTGACATACGATATTTTATGGTAACACCTCATGTCTTTAGATCTTGGAACTTCTGCCATTTGATCTGAAGTTGCAGTGTGGTGGAGTTTTTTTTTTTTTATTAAATAACTTCTCACTTGAAAGGTGAGATTAGAAAATACATTGTCCTTTTACAGGTGCAGTAAAAAATGAATACAAAAACCTCCAGGGGAGAGCCGGTTCTCTAGTACCAGATGTTTTTGCACACTATTATTGTCACTTCTGTAACGAAGAGCTTGGTATGTGTATAGTAGAGTTTCTTGATTGATAGGTACATACTCACACTTGGGATGAGACTGGTAAAAGACATTCCTAAGATATACTGTGAACTTAACAAAAAATTCACTTAATGTCATATTAAGGATCAAGACCTGCTGTTGGCTGAAAGAAGGTTGTGGTGATACAAGGCAGACTTTCTGCTGAAATTACGCAACCCTGAATTTAACTCATGTGACTTGCTGTTTGTTACATAGTCAACCCATGGTCTTCTACTAATAAACCTCCTGCTTGTTTCATGGTTTCTGCTGGGGTGATTTTTTTTTTCCTGTGTTCAACACCTTCAGCTGGGCTTGTTTTTCTTTCATTTCATTTTGAATGTTGGAGTTTTCAATAACTGGTTTTGTCGGATTTTTTGGCTGTAATGCTAGCATTCCCTCAAGCACTGACAGAAGTCTGACACCTGATACATCATGATTGTTTTAAGACTTGTTTCTTAAAATGGTATGTTTTTCTTGAAACTGTAATTTCACTGGGTTTCACTGACACAGTAATTTCAGGCTTTGAATATAACTCTCGCAGACTGTCTAGAACTTCCTGATTAGCATTTTGTGTGGTATGTTCCTTCACATACAGGAAATATATTGGTGAGCGAACAGCTTTTTGGTTTGTTGTAGCTGTTTCAGGTGGTGACCCTTAACTCTGTCCAGCTTTTTCAGAGAGGGAACCTGTTATTCATAACCTACTTTGTGTTTTGTTTCCAGTACAGAGGGAGAGGTTTTAACATGACAAAGATTTGATCATTCATGGTCTATTAACTTTTTTGGGTGCCTTTCTATGTTGTCAATCACTTCTGTTGTGCAGGTTAGAACTGAGGACCACTTAATAACCCTCTCTCACCCCACTCACCCTGTCCTCTTCCTGTTGAACCGTTACGTCCTCCAGAGTTGGCATTTCTTGCTGTTACTTAGTGCATGGCAAAGACTTTCTCTTTTAATGGGTAAAAGACTTGAGAAAGGTCACGGAATTCCATGGCGGTTTTGCAGCTCTGGAGGGGATAGTTCAAATGATTCAATTAAGAAGAAAATTAATACTTATTACTACCATGAGTAATGCTGGCAATGTAATTGTTGTTGCTGTACCTGTGTAGCATAGTAATACAGTTGGTCATGCTTACTGTTCACAACACTTGCACTCTGTTGTCTTCAAAACATGTTGCTGTCATTCCCCAGGTGCTATTGAGGCTCCTCCCAGAAGACTGTGCCCATTTCTTGGTCGTCCCTGCAGGACAGGACAAACTGGAGAGAGGGGCTGGAGTGCCTGACTGGAGAGAAGGCCAGTGGCACCAGCTTTGCTCAGCTTGGAGCAGGGAAGGCTGAGGCGGCAGCTGGTTGGGGCCTTCAGCCACCTGAAAGTGAGGGGACGAGAGAGAACAGTTGCAGTAAGGGAAACTCCAGCTGAATATGAGGAGAAAAAATTCCCATTGAGGGGGGTTGTTGGAATGGGTTGTGGGAGGTCCTGGAACCTTCCTTTTTGGAGACTTTCAGGACCTTACTGGTCAGCCTTTTTAGCCGTAGACTCCAGTGACAGTGATTAGAGCTGTGTGGTGTTCTTTCTCTAACTAACCTTCTGTTTTGTTGCATTGGTAAAAACTTATTGGTATGTACTTTCCAATAAAAATTATGTATTTCTTAACATACTTATGCCAGGAAAAGAACACCTATCTGAGCCCGTAGAGTTCTTCTAAAAAATGGGGAAAATGGATTCACTACAAAACACTGACTTCTCTGTCACTCTCGCAGATGGACTTTTTTTTGAGGCCCACTTGTATAGCACTTTATGAAGATTAAGTTTTCAGTATAATGTAAAGCTCAGCAGAATTGTGCTGTTTTGGCCTAGTGGGGGTGGTGTCTATTTTAGAGATGAGGGTGTTTCAGGGATAAGAAAAAATAACAGATGATTCACCTTGATCTTAGTCTGTCTTGAGAACTTCAGTGTGATGATTGAAGAGGAAATGGTTTTTCATCATGCAGTATGAGTTTTGACTAGGGTCAAATTTACAGTTCCTCTTTGTCACTTAACTTCAGAGGAAGAAGTTTTGATAAAGAAAATTTGAAGAAATCTAGAATCAGGTTGGCTTTCTTAGGAGCTGCCTTGTCTGTGTGGTTCCTTGTATCTTCTTGCCGAATCAGTGCTCAAGTAAAGGGAAGGTACAAATCTGCTTTCTAGAGGTTTCTGTCTTAGCTTATCCTTATGTTGGGACATTCCAGAAATTTTATTTGAAAATAGATTCTTGGAAGCTCTTTGTGGTTTTTCTCATCATGCTTTAACTTTTTAGTGCAAAGCATTTTCTTCTGTCAAGGTCTCAGGAATAAGGAGTAGGAAAGACAGATCTAAGATTGGTGTGCTTCTGAGAGTGATAAATCTTGATGGTAATGGTGCAGTTATAATTTAGGGCATAGTACCACAGATACTATGCTTGTCCTTCATTTATTAGTGAGATTGCTTCAAGGAATGCTATTACTGGTTTCAAAATAATGTTAGAGCTACATGCATATTTTTTTGCAGGGTTGGAGATAGGCTTGTGAATAGCTCTCAGCTTGGTGGGGTGGAACCCGGTTAGCTAGAGTTTTGATATGGCTCTGGTTATACCCTCTCATAATAATAAGCACCCCAAAATATTCTTAAGCTAGAAAAGTGAGCTTTTGCACAATTTCCTTCTATATAGAAAGTTGATAGGAAAATAAAATTACTAGATTGAGTTAGAAGTTAAGGGAATGTATCTCCAGTCCCTACTAACTAGGACAGAGTAAGTCCTTTTTTGTAGAATTCATTTCAGATGAGGCTGAACATTCAGTTCATATAATTAAACAAATAAAGATCACTACCATTCAGAAAGCAGTTCCCTCTAGCAAGTTTTTCTTCCATTTTTCCTGAGGCCTGGCTGTGTTTCTGGTGTGCTGTTAGATTGGCCAAGCTCTTCACTTCTAGAAGTCAGTCATGTAGGCTTTTCATGTAGACCTAAGAGATCAGCTGGAAAGTGAAACTTACTTACCAGTATTTTTTTTGTTGTGCTTATGAATGTTAAGATGTTAATATGAGCAAACTTCTGGATTTTTTTTTTTAGATGCTGCCTACTTTGGCACTTCCTACATTGAGGGAAGGCATAGCGTTCTGTTTGTCGTACCTTTCAGAAGATATGATTTTTGTTTTTAAAGAATTTTGGTAGGATGAATTGTGCCACCAGCATAGTGAGGTTTAAAAGTATAAATCTAAGCAACACATTATTACTAAGATCTACTTAGATACCATCCCTGCGGAGCTACATGTGTTGAGTCTGTGGTTTTTTGCAATCAGTGTATTTCCCTTTAGTGGTAACCACTAAAAATTACCCTGGGTTCACAGTGTAATTGAAATTTTGAGGCCAGAGGGTAAAGCCATTGACTTCCTCCCTAAATGTAAGGGGGCAGTGCTTCTAGTTGAAGAAAAACAGGTCTTTACCAGTGCTGCAGTAGTGTTTTGCATACTGTTTGGTTTTGTCATAAAAAAGTTTCTTTAATCCTGTGGTTAAGAAATAAAAATTTTTAAAATTCTAGTGTATGAAAGGATTAAGTATCATTTCAGGTCTCTTTCGTGCCACAAATAATTGCCTGTTACATATGGACAAATTCAGACACCTGGCTTCTGCGCTTTTGATCATTTAAATGCACATTACAGTAATGCCTAATTTTACATATTACTTTTCACATTCTGTCTAAAATATGTTCAGTTGTCTGAACTCTAGAAATAAGTGGGATTTTGGATGTACTCCTTTTTTCAGCATAATGTGTTGTGGCTTACAGTATATGCATGGTCTGTACTTCGCTGTTCTGAATTTCACTTCTAGATGCTTAGATCTGTCTGTTGCTGAGACAGGAACCTGAGCTCCTCACCTTGCAGATGGCACTCCAGGAGCTATGCCCCATGGTGGAGTGCAGCGCCGCCTTTGCTGTGCCTGTGTTTTGTGAGTTTGAGCTTGTGCTCTCTAGAAGAGCGTGCTTTCTTCAGCTCTTCTGTTGGTCTTCCTTACACACAGAAAATGGGGAAAGTAGAAATTAACCTACTGGAAAATGAATGTTGGTCAGAAAAAAATAGTTTATTGTTCCACCTGTACTCATATAATTTATTTTGACACGAATATGGCTGTAAACCTTTTCTGACTTAATAATTTTCAGTTTCTATTTTTTCCCCTAAAGAATTCACATGAGCACTGTAGGATTGAAATGTATTAAAAGCACTAGCCTACGGTTCTGCAAGTTTCTTTTCTACTTCTGATCAGAAAATCACGATCTCTGCATTTCTGTAGGATGATTTGAGAATGATAATACTATAGGATCATGGAAAAAGTAGACTAGACAAGTGGTTTATTGTCCAGGAAAAAAAAAAAGCTATGGAATGTAGCGTGCAGTTACAACTGCATGCTGAAGGTGTGAAAGGCAGTACAGTTGAGAATGCAGGGCCTGTGTTCTTAAGGATAAAAAGACGTGGTAGGAAACAAGTGATGTAAAGGAGAAGTAAAAATTACTGAATCTGATTTCTTTTGTGCATGCCATCAGTCTGCCCATGTGTTAATTCCTCTACAGTTGCTCTTGAGCTCATTGGCCAGTTTCGGTCAGATTTCAAGACAGGAAAAAGGTCTCAGAGATAATGAAGTACCTGGAAGTTTGGTGCAACACAGTAGCTAGATGGAAGAGAAGCCCAGGTTAATGCCTCACACTGAAGGTGAGATGGGGGAGCTCTGGTGGCCAGTCAGCACATCTGTGAGTGCTGTCTAGCCAAAAACCTCGTTCTTTCCTTTCTAGGGTATCCGACAGGAGGAAAGAAGATGAGGGGGACATACAAGATGTATGAGACCAAAGTCCATTCTACTCATGTAGTAACTTGATATGTTTAATTTGCTTCTAAAATAAACTGAAAGCCTTAGAATTCCAAAGCTTGCGGGAAAATACGTTAACTTCTTTTAAAGTGTATTTTCTTCCAAGTCAATCCACCTTTGGTGAATGAAGGCTCTAGCAAAAGGGCAGAAATTTGCATAATAGTGGGGAAGAACTTTGATCAGCTGCACGTATTTTATACAACAAAAAATACTGGAAGTGATTTAAAGTTAGTTTCAGAATATGTCAGGTGATTGATCTGATAACACTGTTAGTGCAAAACTGGGCTTGGTCTACATGGAAAAAATGGAGAAACTGAAGGAAAATTTGAATTTTTTAATTTCTTTCAATTAAACTGCCTGGAGAGATTACTAGATAGATAGGGGCTACAGAGCTTAATCTTGGAGTTCTTTTAAAAAAGTAAAGACTGGAGTTTGAACCTCCGGAAACAGCACATGGGAAGTAAGGTTATACAATCTAAACCAGAATTTTGTGGGGGGTAGGAATGTTTGATTATTTCTTGTTTGTTGTTTTAAGGTACCTCAGCTTCATCTGAAGGGTCTTATGATCATAAATTCCATCAAAACTTGTTAGACTAGTCCTGGCACTGTACAGCATATTAAAATTTGGGGACAATCAGGAGAGATAGATAGACATAACAATCACCAAGCTGTATTAGTTAACAAGCTGTTTTTATTTAACTCTTCTGCACTTAGGAGTGACAAGTGTGGTAATACTTGTTTCTCTGCTGGGTCCTGTAGCTAGAGTGTGATAGGAGTTCTTTGCACTGCATTATGTTGACTGTAATCAATACAACAAATTGTCTGACAGGTTTGAAAATCTAACCACAGTAGCTTTATCTGGTAGCATATGTTAGCTACAATATTTACACTTTATCCCCCTACTAAAGAAAAGTAGAAATGTGGAGTAAAGAGTGTTGCTCGTTAGTAATGTGAAGTCTTAGAATCTACATCCCTTGTCTGTACATCTACAGGAAAAAATGTGCTAAGGAATGACTCGTTTCCTTCTTGGCAAGATGTAGGTTTCCAGTCAATGGTGTTCTTAAGGACCCTCTTTTTATATATTCCCTATCTATACAGACTGCTAACTTTTAAATGCCATGTTTTTAAATTTTTCTTAAAAGAGGTGCTGCTGTAATTAATATTTAACAAGGGCTTGGCTTCAAACAGCAGTAAGTAATTAATTCAGTGCTAATAATGCTTCCAAGTGGCACCTTTCTCTGTAGCATTTGCATAACACTAAAAATGTGCGAGTTCTACTCAAGCCTTAAATGTATGAGACCACAGATGGGAACAGGAGAAAGGCATTTTGGAAGGCTCCTGTGAAGAGTACTTTGAGATCTGTCTTGGTGTGGAGATGAAGTGGCCAAGGAGGGCATTCAGCATGCCTGGGTCTCGGCACTGTGAGGGGGTAGCTGCTTCCAAGGAGTTTGTTGTAAGAGTGTGGCGCTTGCTGCAACGGGGAATCTCCAGCAAGGTGTTAAGGAATGTACCCACCGACTGTGCGTGATGGTCGCTTGCAGCTTTTTGTCTGGGGATTTTAGGACATGTGTACCACTGCTCTGATCATTACCTGATTTTCAAGAGAGGTATTCTAAAACAAATTCAGGTTTTCATCCTGAAGTCTAATACCTTGAAGAACGAGTGCTCAGTGTGAAGCTGCGCACTCGTGTTTGAGCCTTTCTGACCCAGGTGCTGTTCTTGGCAAAGTTGTCTGAGAGTGGATGCAAGAGGATTCTTGCAGAGTTAGGGAGCCAAGCTGATGAGTACCTTCCTCTGTATGGGTCTTTAAAAATGTTACTAGAACAGCCCTATGTGATTTAGGTATTGTGAATTTTTTTGCAGGGTGTGCGTGTTCACAAAATGAATCACAAAAATACATTGTTTAATTCATCTAATGGGCTTATATGTTGACTAAAACTAAAAGTTGCATTCATGCAGAAGAAAAGTGGCAGTTATGCTAATCTCAGTTACTTTCCTTTGCCATTAGTTTCTGATCGAACAGTGGTAAGTCTTGTGTACTTCCTTGGGGTTTTGGTACTTGGACTGCTGGGAGAGTTGTAGCAGAGATACAAGTGTGTTAAACAGCCTAAAATGGTACTGTGCCAGCTGTTCCAGAGTTACCTTTTTTCCCCCCTAAGGGTATCTCTTTTGTTTCTACTTCTACTAACTGTATTGCATCTTAAAAAGTTGATATAGGGGGAAGGAAACACTCCAAGATTAGGGTGGGGTTTTTTGTGACTTTTTTTTTTAATATGGGGAGATATTTTTTAATTTTTTTTTTCCTTTTTCAATGTTTATAGCTTTTTGTAACAATTCCAATGATAGGAAAGAATTCAGAATGGAAATAATATTTCAGCCTCTTCCTGCTCTTGTCTTGGTTTGTAGGAACTGTTCTCACTGTCAGTCTTGTGAGCTGAGCAATGGAAATACTCCATTTTTTCAGACATGCTTTTCCTTTTTGTTCTTGTGTACTTCTCAATTTCGTTTACTAAAATAAACTGGATTTCCTCTGGAGCTTCACCATCATCATTATCAATCTACACTTGTTGGTAACTCCTGAAATACATTTCAGTTACTTTTGAAATTCTTTTTTTAAGTGATCACTGGTACAACTGTGGTTAATAGTAGCAAAGGTAATTGAGAGGTACTGTAAAAAGCTGCCACTTCTATATTTGGGACGACAAGGATGAAAAAAAAATGTTTGTCCTTCCTAGGAGCTTGTAACTTCTCGTGGAAAATAATTGCTTTCCAGATTTGAAAACCATCTTATGTGGAAGAAGGAAGGAACCAATGAAGATGCTATGTATTGCTTTGTGTGCACATGGTTTGTTTTATTTTTGAAGTCATTAAAACATCAGTACAAGGAAGAAAATATTAGTTCCTCGGTGCAGAATGCAGCAAAGGCTTTGTTGTTGCATTGGACAGTAGTGCCACTGAAATTCCTGTTACTGGCTCGAAAGTGTGCTGATTTCTTAACTGAGTAGATGAAGTCATAGCTAGGTTTGCTTGTAATAGGACTTTCTCAGTTCATTTGTGTTCTCAGTCCAGTCATGGTTTTCTGAAGTACGTTTTCCATGCCTGACTCTTAAAAGATAACCTTAGAGAGTAATTTTTATGCATTAGCATATGTAAAGATTCACGGTGCCTTCTTACACAGGCATATTCTCCAATGGAGGTTTCACTAGAGTTAACGGAAGGGGAAGAAAAAAAGAAAAAGTTTAGTAAAGGATTTACCCTTTCAAAGAACTTGGTGCCCCGAGTTCTAAACAGCACCTTTTTGGGACACACTTCACTGTGTGGTGACAATGTGATTGACCCCTGTGTATGGCTTGCGTGTTTCCTCGTGTACAGAGGTGTTAGGAAGCCCTTCCTCGCTGTGATCATGAGCTGTTTTTTCTGTTTCAGAAAGCTCACTGCAGTTTTTAGATGAAAGCCTAGATACTTGATGGGCATATTTTTTTTAAAAAAAATCTTGCTGCTTCTCTACTGTTCCTTTTTAACCTTCCAGAGCTTGCACACTGACAGCCTCTGAGAAATAACGAGTTGAGGATGTTATGTTTCTGACCTGTTTTTAGCTTAGTTACCTCAAAATACTGAGATCCTAAACCTGCAATTTTTAACAGCCGAAGGAAACATTAGACTTTGACAGGCAATCTTTGAGAGGACATGATGCTTTGGACAGCCTCTTTTCTAAGTTAATAAGTTGCATAATTGAACTTCAACTTCATTGTTGTCTTGGAATTTTAAGTGACCTCTTCACTTTTCCTTTTTTTAGGGGAAGGAAGGCTGACTAGCAGTAGAACTTCAAAACATGGATGTAATAATATCTTTCTTTTTTTTAATCGAATCTCAGTGTATGACTAAGAAATCTTTGAGCGATTGGAAGCTGAGACCTTTGGAGTCTGCTAATGCTGATGTGTGTTCTCTGTCATTCGCTGGTTATGTAATGAGTGCGTCTTTAAATGCTTGGCTGGCCTTTTTGTATTCCAGATTGGAAATACAGTGTGGAAGCCCTGCTTTTAAATTTAGGGCAAAACTTTATAAGCTTTTTAAAAGTTTAAAATATTTAGAACACATTATTTTGGTTTTGGTTTTGCATTAAGCTTTTTTTAAGGAAGGCATTAGTAAATTGAGTGTTGAAGACAAAAAAGGAAGCCCTCTGTTTATCGTATGCCTACTTTAAGGAGGTTCCATCAATTCTTGTGCCCTTGCACAAGTATCTTCTAAGCAGAATCTCCTAAGCATAGTTAACCATGCTTAGGAGAAATAAATTAGATAGTCCAAAAAACATGTTAGCAGTAAAGAAAGTAGGGTTAGAACACAGGAGTGCTAACCTAGTGGAATTTAACCTCCTACGAGGAAGGAGATTGTCCTCTGTAAATGAGAGCAATTGTCAGGCTGAAGATTACCAGGAGCAGCTTTCTGTAATGGCAGGTCAGATTTACATGTACACAGACTGACTTAGAGAAAGAGAGAAATTTTGAGAAACAATCAGTTTTAAGCAATAACTGCAACTTGAAGGTGCTGCTCTTGTAGCAGGTTTCTGAGCTCTTCCTTTTATCTAAGGGACTTCAGTAAAGACTCAACTTGCAAGAACTTGTGTCCTCACCTCATTCTATGCCTATTGGAATTTACAAGTATTTTGATACTGATTTTTGATGGCAGCTGTCAGGCCAATACTGATTGTTTCTGAAAATGCTGTCCTACTGCTCTATATTGTTACTTATGTTTTTGTCTGCAGTATTTAGACACGTTGCATGAATTGCAGTGGTACCTAAGCACTGGCCAGGTCGGAGGAAAAAAGTATTTTTTAAGTTTTCTTAAACTAGATTTGAAAATGAATGCCGGACAGTAATAGGTTAATAATGACTGCTGATTTTATGGCAAGAGTTGCACAAATCTGATTCTGAGGTGTGACTCACTTTTTATATCATATTGTACCCTAGGAGACTTTTAATGTGGAATACTTCATTAGGAGTTTGAGTACTTTGCAGGGAATAAATACTCAGTAGTACTTTAGAAATCCTGAAGTAGATCAATGATAATGAAACAGATCCTGGTTGATGATGTTTTTAGCACAGAACAGCAATCTTCTCTTAATTTTCCAAATCTCCTTTTCCTTCTTCCCTCCACCTTACTTAGTTGATGACAGCATTTTTCCACAGTGCAACTGATGTGCAGCAACTGCTTTTCCAGCTGTGCGTAGGCTGCCCCACACGTTCTACCAGCATCCCTGCTGCTGGTCCTGCGGGGTGCTGGGTCCTACCTTGTTCCAGCATTGCTGTCCTGGAGACTTTGCTGCCTCATCCTGCTCCAGCATTTCTGCAGTAATCCCCTGCTCCGCAAGGCCTTCTCAAACATCCTCCCTCTCCAAGATTTCTCAAGCTTGGATAGTTATGATGTCTGTTGTGAGGAAGTGTATCTGTTCCACCTAGTAATAGTTGCTAAGCATGACATTTCTTCTAGCCCCTTGTCGGCACAGGCTGCTTGACTGCAGACCGTTTAACTTGTGTGAGGAGATTTTATTGTTTTAATATCTTGAGCTCTTTCATTGCCTCCTTTAGGTGCTTTTTCTGAGGCCAGATTAATTTTGTGCCATGTTGCACTGATACTACTGTGGTTTTTTTTTGTAATGAGGTGTTTTAAGGACAACAGAGAATCTCTGCTATGCACATCTTAAAAGGAACCAGAATAGATTAGTTGTACACAACCATGTCTTGGAAGTTTGCTCATGCTGTTGAGAAGGGAAGAGCTTGGCTTGGACTCTGGCATTAATTTCCAGGGTCTTTGGGATGAGAAATCAGAACAAGATTTTTTGTTTGATTAAAATAAATGAGGCCTTATTTGTGCAAATATTTCAAAGTTACAAGCTGCTATATGGCTGCACCATTTGTTTGACCCTCATGTTATTTCCAGGCAGCTTTTTGCACAGATTTTCTTTCACATTTGAAGTACTTTCCAGTCGTTTGGCCGTTACTGAACCAAAGGGTGAATTGGCCACCCCTTCTGTAGCTGTTTCTCCATACTTCTCAAGACAGAAGAGTCTTTGCGTCCCACCGATGTTCTTCCTTGAGGCAGAGCATGAGTGTTGATGCAAACAGAAGGCTGCCCTTCTCATGTCCATCTCATCTCCTGTGTTATCCTTATCCTGCTTTTAGCGAAGGAGCAGCTGAGCCTGGGAATGGGAGGGGGGGGGGGGAGAGCCTGAGGCCTGTTTTCTGCGGGGCTGTCTCTGCTTGTTCCTTGGCTTCAGGTCAGAAGGTTTGGGTTCCTTCTTCTGTCAGTGGAGAGATGCTTGGGATCTCAAACACACTTTCANGGGGGGGGGGGGGAGGGGAGAGCCTGAGGCCTGTTTTCTGCGGGGCTGTCTCTGCTTGTTCCTTGGCTTCAGGTCAGAAGGTTTGGGTTCCTTCTTCTGTCAGTGGAGAGATGCTTGGGATCTCAAACACACTTTCATCAAATAACACATTCTAGTTTTACATTATTTTGAGCTACAGCTGGTAGATAAAGCCTTGTCTGTCTGTTTCTGAAGAAATTGTTAGCGAATTATGGTGTTTAAACTTCAGATTATTGTAAGTTGTTTCTGTGACTAATCTAATAGTTCCTGTAATCATCAGGTAAAATGTGTATGTTTCTGTGGAAACACATTTCCTGTATTTCACATCTGACCTTTGAAAGGGAAGGGGGAATACAAGGTAGGCAGTCAAGACACAGAAGGTGAGGTGCTTGCTGAAATAGGGTGATTGTTCACAGATTGCAAAAAAGAAATACACAAAGGAAAAAACTTTTACAGTGTTTCTGTAGTTTCTCAGCATCCCTCTGGAATTGCATCTTCCATTTCCCCATGAATAGGGCTGTCATCCTTCATTACAGAAGGCAGACAGTGTTTCTGTGCAATGGTAACAGCACTCTGATGAATTTAAAGGTGAGTCTGCCATTTAAGAACCTGAAGTAAATGAACCCATGTAATTTTTAAGAAAACTGTGAAGTTCTCCTGACTTTGAGAAGTTGCTCATATTGTTCTGTGTTTATAAAATAGGAGCTTAAGCTTTTGGATCTCATGAAAACACAGAAGCCATCATCACAACTGTGCCTGAGCAAGTTTAAGATTCATATGAATGTGAATTACTGCACTAAATAGTTGATATTCAGCCTGGTTGCAACAGTAGGGGGGGGGTGGGGAGAGGAGAACAAGCACAGTTTGAGAGCGCCTTTCTGTGTTTACTTTAGTGA
>VWZZ01003606.1:146988-185415 GCA_013399095.1 Psophia crepitans | reverse complement strand
CCCCAAGAATGCATGATTTGGCAGCTTCAGAAGTATTATTTTGAAGAATGCTACACATTTCTGTCAGTTTATCTTGTTGAGTTGACACATGGTTGGGGTGGGAAGGGAGTCTGAACAGGAAGGAAGGTCCTTGTTCCTGAATGTCATTGCTGCATAGCTCTCAATATCCTCGAGGATCTCCCGGACAAAAGCTGAGTCAGAGCACAGCAGCAGCAGTCTGCGCTAGAGCAAGACATGGCCCAGTTCAGGATTTTGGATTGCGTGATCAATCACAAATGGAGTTTCATATGCAACCTGTATTGTGCATGGAGTGGTCAGGTTTGTTGTTTGCTTATCTTTACATATTTTCATATGATTATATAATTTAGTATAAGGGGGGAAAAAAAGGCTCTGGTTGATCTCCCCACCTCCAATCCTGTTGAGGATATAGTATTAGAAATGTTGCCATTTACTAAGGAGTTCTGCAGTTATTAAGCATACAAAGCATTCTTTGACTATGTAATTGTTGGGTTTCTTTAACACTTTGAGTACTTTAGATTGTTCTCTTACAGTCATAAGCTTTGATGGGTTTTACTTCATGAATTGCATGAAAAGGTAAATATCACATACAGGAAGGTGGAGATATGCCAGGATAGACTGCTTTGTTAATAAATACAAAACTGATTTGGTTTCCTGCTTTAAAAGGACTCAAACATCTTGGCTATTTCAAGATAACTTGATCATGAATATGATTTTTTTTAAAAAATAGTGTGAAGAGAGGTTGTTACTTTTTTTTTTTTTTTTTAAACCTACAGGATAAAATAAGTTTCCACAGGATGTTATTCAGTTCTTAATATGGACAGATTTAAGTCTAATTGACTGTCTTACTGCAGAACTAGAGGGTAAAAAAACCCAAACCTGCTGGGGTTCTGAATGGAAATGTTTCAAAACAGAATCCACTTTCTGAAGGATTTAAAATAGTGCTGTGGAGTTGTAATACTGCTTTCAAGGACTTCTAGATACTACCTGTATGTCTCATGTAACATTCAGCCAGTCACTGAAGAAAATTTATTTTATTCTCCTGTGGTGTAAGGGGAAGGTAAGCATTTACAAAGTTGTAGTTTCAGTACAGTAACTAGAGACAGGTGATTCAAAAATACTCCAACCATACAGAGAAGTCCTTTGAAACAATATGCAATTTAAAATACAACCCCTGTATGTCATGTCTGTACTGAAACTTCTTAATCAGGAAAATACGTTGCTGTGAGGTTTTTTGGCTTTGTTTTTTTTGTTTGTTATTTTGGTTTTTTTAGTGATGGAAAAGCTGATTCACAATATCTGGGTTTTTTTGATTTATCTCCTTAATGTTATAGGTTAAAGAGGTCTCTTCTGTTGAATTTGAAAAATCAGAGGAGACATGAGACATTCTTTTAGAATCTTAATTTTCACAGATGCTTAACTGTTTGCTTACACACATGTAAGTATTCATCTGTATAGGCAAATTCCGTATGACAAGTGCTTCCTGTACTTCAAGAAATAGTAAGAAAAGGCTTGGCTCATGATGTGGGCAGTCCTGTCAAGTTTTAAACTGAGTTTGATGTAACTAGAGGGAAGGGAAAGGGGGATTGTTTTTTGAGCAGATTGAAGTGAGAGGTTTAAAAATACCCCACAAAATNCAAAAAAAAACACCCAAAAACCCAAACAAACAAACAAAAAAAAAACACCAAAAAACCAAAACAAAAAAAACCTGTGAAAAAGCACCAAACCAAAAACCAACAAACCAAACCAAGGACAGGGTTCACATAACCTAAATGCTCTTGCTTACCAAGCTGGGGAAAAAAACCCAAGCCTTAGATCAATATACTTCAAATTACTTGCATGCTTGAGGTAGAAATGCGCTGAACTGTTTGATCTTGCTAGTTTTTATTATTTAAGGAGAATAAGCAATTGCTGTGTTTGTTGGTTTTGGTGTTTTGGGGTTGTTTTTTTGCTGAAGTTAAGTCCCTGTCCACATTTTAATGTGTTGCCGCTGATATTCTTCGAAATTAAGGTGAAAGTTCATTTATAGAGATAAATTAGAGTGCAGCTACTCTCTTCCTACTGCACCGAAATGCCATGGGACAGGGGGATTCTGTCAGGCCTGGTAAGAGATGCATGCTGCTTCGTATAGCAGCGTTGCTCTCCACGTTCTCCACCTAGCAGTGTCCAAGCAGGCCACTGATGAGAAAGGAGATGGGTGACCTGTGAAGTCTGAGACCAACAGCTCTTTCTCAAGTGTAAGCTCAAAGCACAACTCTGGTTTGGCTCACGATATCCCTAAATTAGCAGAAGTTATGTGGCTTTTTTTGGCAATTTCCATCCATCCTGACCCCAGTAAAACATCAGGGGATGAATTAATTACTGCTTCTAAGTTGAAAGCTTGCGTTACAGGAAAACTGGTTTTCTTCTAAGGAGTTGTCAGAAGTATATATTTAAGAAGCAAATACAAACCTACTCAGTTGCCTGTTACTAATAATTTATGAAATCAGGTTGCAGCGTCATTCTGAGGATTTCTTTTGTTTTTAATGCCTGTCCCCTCACCTGGCATACATTTCCCAAAGTTTGTTTTTTAAAACAAGAAGCAAACAAGTATTAAAGAGGCAGGAATATTTTCTTCTGACCACTGTGATAATTTGCATTGCAAAATACCTTGCTTTCAAGTGTTAAGGTAGGGAACAGTAGACCACAAGTTGAGTGTCAGTCGTCTGCTTACCAGCAAAGAGCGTAGGTCATTGCTGTGCATGTAACCAGGCTTTTTGTTAGTTTGGGGATAGCAGGTCTTCTCACGAGCTGTTCTCATCCATTCATTGCTGAGTAACATCTGGCCTCTATTTTTGTATCTTATTGCTGCATCCTAACCTCTAAAAGTAATAATACTGTTCTTTCAGCACAGAAATACTTAAATCTTGGGTATTCTGCAAAGTTCAGTAAACATACAGTTGGTCAAATGTCATTGCATAAGATGGGCCTGACCACTGAAGTTGTTGGGCTTGGAGGAAACGTCTCATCAAAGACTATATTGATGTATGTGAAAGTGAGTTGTGACATTATAGCAGCCAAGATATATATTTTTATTTTTTTTAACCTGACTTCATTATTGCAGGCTATATTTTATGTGAGAATGAGATGTTGCAGTACAAGCCCAGCTCTCACGTTGCCTTCTAGCTCCAGAACGCAACAGTACTGCAGCAGCTGCTGCACTGCAGCTATTTCCCTTCCTTCGGAGAATCTCTGATAATACTAAAATAGCTTTTCAGTCTTCCAAATGTGTCACTTCGAGGATGAAATAATGAAAGTGGCTGCATTCCTTCTCAGATATTTGCAGCTGATAACGGTTTTGAAATGTGATATTATGTTACTGTGCTCTTATTTCTATTTATCTGCTGTCTCAGGGAGGGAATATGATAAAAATCTTGTCTCATAGCAGTGCAGGGTGTGATGTTTTCAGTTTTACTGAGTAAAAGGTGCAAAATCATTACAGGAAATAGCTAGTGGCTTTACTCATTGAGGGAGAAACATTTTGTAATATTCAGAAGTACAGGGAAATAACTCAGCAACAGTGAGCAATTCAAGCCACAGTAATAGGCATGCAAAGACAAGTAGTTCTTAAATAAGCAGAGAGATTTGTGTTAAAATACAGTTGTTCTCTCTCCCCCCACCCCAATCTCCAGACAGATACAAATGTAGATTTAGTCATTTACGTAAGCCGTTCTTGCTGACATACTCAATGCAAACTGTGAGGAAATACACAGGTCAGGTATGATCACATCATAGGTCAGTGTTCAAAAGCTTCTGGATTTGCTGTGGACAACTTTCTCCTCCTCATCTTCTTAGTGATATCTTGTCTCTGGGCAGAAAGATTTTAAGATTTTTTGAATTATTTTTTTTTTAAGGTTAATGACATCATGGTCCTTTTTTAAGCATTATATTCTTGTAAATTACATTCTTCACTGAAAAAGCTGCTTTTCTTCCTCTGGATATGTACACTAGATTACAAATTTAGGGTTTTGAAATAATTTAATTGGGTGTTTGTATATGTGGCTTTGCATCTGTGTATGCTAATATTTCTTTATATTTTAATTTGGTACAAAATCCAAGCCTAAGGCTTTTAAAGTTTAAGTTTAAGGCTTTTAAAACTTACAGTGCATTGATTACATAGTATGTTCAAATGAAATATCTTGAAACATGGGACTGGGATTGTATTTAAGTGATGAGTTTGTCTGCAGGAGTTTATTAATAGTCTCTGTATTAGAAAGCTTTAACATTGAGTAGCTCAAGTAGCATATTTAGAGGTTAATTTTGAGGAGAAAAGCCACGTATATGAGGAAATAAAGAATCTTAACACATTTGTCTTACAAGTTTTGTGGTGTTTTGAGCCATGTTCTCAATGTTAAACTTCCTAAGAAATTTAGGCTTGATACAAATAAAGTCAGTTCTTAAAACTCTCCCCATATGTCTAGGTAAATTTTTTGTAAATGGAGTCAGACTCTGGAATTGTAACTTGTGACAATTTGGATTTTGACGTTGACGGTCCATTCCCTGATCCTCCAACAGCTTCCTTTTGCCTGGTCAGAGACATTTCTGTTGTACATGAAGTAAAATCTAGGTAAAGCTGCAGTATTGCAGACTTGAATGATCTTAACAGCTTGAACTATCAGCAGGTAGGAGGATGCATTTATGCAGATGAAGCAGTGTGGCTGGTCTCTAAATGATTGCATTTTTTTGTTTTTATAACAGGAATGAGCATATTCTGTTTATGTTAAAAAGTTCAGTAGCTTCAGTAAGAGATGAGCCTCATACGTACATTAATGTGATGGAGAGCAGGTGTAAGGTGTGTTGCTGTCCCACTGCTGAGCATACAAAGTGAAGTCCATACTTGGCATTGTAGCTGCATCATGGAGCAGCCTAGTCCAAGCGCAGAGGTTTGCCGTAGGGACAAAGAGGTTGTGGAAAAGTGGGCGCTCTCTTGGGTGGCTTAACTAGCTTTAACTATGTCCCTTGTAGCGCTGGTAATTTTTTGAACAAGACATAGCCTCTGGCTACAGTGGAGAAAAACAGTCTGAACTGAAGGAAATGTGTAGGCGGTTTCAGAGCTGACATTAGTTTAAAGCCATGGTGCATCTGGTTATTGAAATAGGGTCTGTGCAGGTCAGGTTTTACACTGTGCATGATTTTGTTTTTCTTAATGGCTTCTGCAAAACTATCTCTGAGGTAAATAGGTATGTTATAATAGTCTGGTGAAAGTATAGTGGAAGGTATCTGGTATGTTGTGTGTTCAATATAGTCCATGCTGTTCTAGAAAGAAAAAGAGTATAGACGGTTGAAACTCATTCTTGCTTTTTTGCAGTAGTGTACTTAACTGGCGACATTGGTGTTTCTTACTGTTTTCTCCCCATTTGTGGGAAGCAGAGTGGGTCATGGGGTGGCTTGTATTCTTGGGCCTATCAAAAAGTTCCCATAGGCTGAAATAAGCAGTGTAAGGCAGCCCTTGACAGGCGGTCACTCTCTGCAAACCACTCTCTATTGCTTCTGTCAGACTGCTGAGAAGGTTCTTTTATCATGCATGGAGTAACTGCAAACATTGCTTCAATGCGGAGCAGTAGAAGCATGCTTTCTTCATGTCCTGTCTCTGATATTTCCAGATTAGACGGTAAGGTGAGGACAAAGCATTTCCCATTCTTAACAAGCAATGCCAGAACAAGAGGAGAAGGAAAAGCCTCAATTTAGCTAAATTAAGATCACATGACATTTTGCTGTTAAGCTACCAGCCCTGCAGGTGTTTCCTTTCTTTCCAGTTTAAGGATGTAGCTGTTAAGAGGGGAGGCTTTTGCTAATTAGACTATATGAAAACAAGGAAGCTCTCAATTTCTTTGTTTTTAATGTTTTTCTGACTAAATTTAATACTATGAACTGTGTGTGTTTTATTGTAAATACTAAATGCAAGATATAAACAAAAACACACGGTGAAAATAGTTTGCATCTCTGTCCTGTGAAGTCCCTGTGCTTTTACTCTGTTTCTTCATGCTGTTGCTTGAACTTGGCGGATGCTATGGAAGTATAAGGCATGATCTAAACTGAAGTGCACTTCATTACCAAGACTCTTTTCAAAGCTGAAGTAGTACAGGTTTTGGATGTGGACAAGCTACTACAAATAAATGTCTATATATGTGTACACACACGCAAAATATAGCATACATTTTTTTTGTGTATGGATGTGTATAAAATCATCCTTTTTGAAACTGTTACGTCACTGAATCCTTGTGGTTTGCCAGTGTAAAGGTAGTTATTTGTGTTGTGATAGAGGAACTCAATTTCAAATCAAAAAGCTGGAGTTTTTCAGATACAGGCTTCGTCTAACCTTTCTTGTTTTTCTGTATTTGAGTGAGGGAAAAATGTGATACAATGTGAGAACATTTTAAGGTAAGAGGGGAAAGTAAAAGTTGCTGTAGATAGCCTTCAGCTTTGCTTTTCAGGTCTTGTGGAGTAGTGATGAGACTGGCATGAGCACCAACTGCCTTGCTTTACAGAGCAGTATTTTGTGAGCAGTACAGCACAAGGAAAGTTTAAGCTGTGTGATAAGCTGCATGTGTGGAGCACGTTATTGTTTATTTTGTATGTGCACATTGACATTTTTGACAACTGAAATCCTTTATCTTGAAAATACTGTTTCTCCTTTGAATGATCATATTTACTACAACAGTAGTTAAAAAGTACACAGAAACTTCTCCTCCTTCTCCTTCCACCCCCAACCCAGCTCTGTAGCTTGCATGGTGCATGGCAGTAATGCATGTCTCCTTCCCTGTGCCTCCCAGCCATCTGCTGTGCTGGCACAGACACTTTGTTTTTGAAAGGTTGCAGATTTCCCACTTACTTCATTTATTTGGAGTAGTCCTTTATCACTTTCTTGAGTCTTCCTCCTTACCTGAGCTTGGTTTGAGGACATATTTTATTGAATTGGGTTTTCAGTTCTGGGATGCGTTTCAAAGTCTCTGTTGGTGTCCTCGCTGATCTCTGCTGAAGGCAGGCAGCCACTGCCTTCATTATTGAGTTAAAAGACTGTTCCAGGCTTGTATTCCATCTGAGTGGGATTCACATGCCTAAAAAAGCGGCAGGTTTACTGCTGGAACCACCTCCTAGGAAGTTCCTGAATTAACTTCAGTTAGCCCCCCTCTCCCCCCCCAGAGGACCTGTTGCCACCTAGAGTTAATGCTGTAACAGTGCATTAAAATGATAAAAAGCCCTCTGTGAGGGAGATGCCTAGACCTGTGGTTACTCCATCGAGTAGCATTTCCCTCTCTATTGCCTTCCTGAAATGTCTCGGCTTGTTAGTGCTATCAGCAAGACCTATGAGTGGGCTGGGTGAGGGACAGCTGTTCAGAGGCTGCCTCACTGCTGCTGGGGCGGGCCCGCCTGGTCAACCAAGGTGAGCAGCAAACATGAGGAATGGTGTTGCCCATCCTGGTCCTTAGTTATGGCAATCACGAAAAATCTATTTCTGTTTTCCTGTTGTTTGACGTTGAAACCATTCATTGTAGTAACTTTCTTTCCGTTTGCAGTCAAAGGATTTGGATCTTGTTCTAGAGAGCTAGTTGAGTTCTTCAGTTTGTTTGCCTTTATTATCCTTTCCAGTTACTGCATCCCCCCATCTGCAACTCAAGAGAAATGCTAGTGTTGGGGAGCCTCAGCAAATATTCTGCACTTCATGTATGCATACCACCTGCCCCATGAGAGATGAATGGATTCCCCTGGTGACTCTGAGTGTTGACACTTTCCCCGAGTTTTCGAGGTGAAGTCTTCCTCTGGAGACAGATTTTTTTTTTTTTTTCTTTTCTTTTTTACGGCCTTCATGAAGAGCTGCGGCATGGAAGAAGAGCTATGCCTCCCAATTCCAAAAGCAGATTGTCTTCTGCTGTCAGCAGTGGTCCCATAGAGAAGACCCTGACTGGACCAGTTTTATGTGTCTCTGTGAATGCCATCTACTGATCGTTGTATGTGTGAGGCTCCCACACTGTTTATCTCCACATCTTCACTTTCTCTTGTGGTGAAAGTGGTTCTCAGCTGTTTGATCTGTTGAGCTTTGAGGGCTTGTTTACATCTTCATTTCCAGTTACAGGTACTTTGTGGCAAGGCAGCCTCCTCTTTACCTACTGAAAACATGCTCAGCAGTTACCAGCACTGGGCAACTAAGTCCTTCCTGCAGCTTTCTTAAATATATAGCACTGAAGTGGACAGGACAGAGACAGATAGCCTCTCTCTCTTGCTCTGAGGGTCTTGCTACCAGCCAGCAGGTCCAGCACAGTCTGTTGAGTGGGATCCATTTCCTTGTGACCAATTCTGCAGAAGAATGGAGGAATAAATGTTTTGAGTTAAAAACTTTCTATTTCAGTACGTGTCTCTGTCTGACTGCTTGATTTTTCTGCTTAGGGCATGCTCCTACAGTGTCACTCTGTAGATAAAGGCTCATTTATCCTGAACTACTTTGACCCCAGTCTGCTACGTTAGTCACGTCTAGTTTTATGGAAGTGCTGTTAATAAAAAGTACATGTCAGCACATAGTAAATTTCAGCAGTTACATAAATATGTTGTATATGCTGGTGTGTTATGTATATTGTGCTGTGAATCTGTACTGCTGTGAGTTGTATGCTTAGTCAAACTCATTACTGGGTAGAGGGAAGCTTTTCTTCTTAACATAGTGATTTATTTCTACTTGGTGAAGTTAAGTTTGACATATATGCAGGAGGTGATTACGCTTAGCCTGCTCAAGTAATGTTTGTTTTTCTGAAAGGTAGACAAGAAAAAGATGAACTTTCTGGTTAAATTGGAAATCACAGGAATGCTTAATGGCAAGGTTTGACCATGATGAGAATTTAGTTTTAGAGGACAGTGTGTATGCAAGAACACCAGAGGTTACGTAGCCACTCTCAAAGCAAAATTATTTTTTGGAAAAGCCATATTTAAGGCAGAGGCTTTGCATACAGATTCTAGCCTTAAGGTGCCTAACATCTTGTTAGGGGGTGGGGTGGACAGAGACAAGTCCTGTGGAGTTGATACAACCTGCAGATAGATGCAACTAATTAATATTTATTATGTGTCTGCCCTAAGCTTAAATCTATACATTAAAGAGTAATAAGTATTTTTTTTAACCTTGGTGCTTGTTTATTGTGAAGGATGACATTGGGGTAGCGTGTAAATATGAACGCTCCAGTTGGATGCTCAGTACTGAGGTGTTTGGGATGACTTATTAATAAACTATTCAGGCTAATTTTGGTCTTAGTAAAGAAGGGACAATGTCTTTGAGTGACTGGTATTATGCATGCACTGCTGCAGATATCTTTGGAATTTAGCTTAAAGTTTAAGCCTAACATGTATAGCTGTTAAATATTTAATTGATATTTTAATAAATTTTTTTGTCTGTCTTCCTTTTTGTCAATTCTATATGCCTTTTTTATGGTGTCAGCTAGCATCCAGGATCATATGTCTGGGATTTTTATACGTTTCCTTTTATCCCACCAGTTTGGCAGACTGATTTCTGACCATCAGTGTGGCTTTGGTGATACTGATGGTTACACCTTCCAGCTACCTTGCAAGGACAGACAACGATGGAAGAGTTCTTTGAGGGAAGGACACTGTCAGTACATATACTGCCAGGTTATACTTCCTGCCTGAATTTCTGTCCTCCTCTGCATCCTTCCTGCCTGCTATGGGCAAGACTACAGGATGTTGTCAAACATAAAAATGAGTCAGAAGTTTGGACAAAGGGGTATTTGACATGGAGGCCTAAAATTGTTCTGTAGGTTTTGGGTTTTCTGCATTCCAGTTTTCGTGGTCTTTTTGCCGGGATTCTTTTCAGTAAGAGGTGAACATGTTGCTGAGGCTGAAAGTGATGGAACTCGTTTGTTTTGAAGACAAAGCTATGGATACCTGGAGGATGGATTTGCTTAAGGTGTCACCTTTGTGTCAGTAATTACTTCTCTTTGTCTGGAAGTAACGGACTTCTGTTTTAAGATGCTATTTGTACATTCCAGTCTGGTTCAAAGACTTTTCTAAAGTCTTGTCTCACCATGGCTTGAAACCATTTCAGTATGTGATAGTAGTATTTGTCTTGATAAATGTGACCTATACCCCTTGAAATCTTTGCTTTATGAGCTTGAGGAGAACTGAAAGGAAAAGGTTAATTTTGCACCTTCTGTGAGTGATCCTGCTGTTGAGGTGCTACTGATGTAAAACGCAGACTGGCTTTCTCTGGGTGCTGCATATCCTCCTCCCTATACTGCAGATGAGGATTGAGTTAATACATCTCAAAGAAAAGTGTACAACCTTTTTTTTTTGGCTGTCTTAACTCTCTCACCCGGATGGTTTTTGGAGGAAGCATTACATCTTCTAAGAACGTAGAGAAGCTGTGTGTTTTGGAGGGTTTGTGTTAGTTTTCTGTCATATTGGAGGACCTGGGAACCATGTCTTCCTCAATGGATTGAACTTTTACTCTGTCCGCATTCACTTACGTGCAGGAGTCCAGGTCTGTCTGTGACCGTAGGAGAAAATTACAAGGGTCGAGGGGACGTGTTGTCCTCTAGGCATAAATAATTTCTTCGCCTCATCATTTCTAGGGGTACCAAAAAGAGAAGTGTTTTTGAGGGATATATTTATTAGTGCTTTGATTTTTTTGGTCAGCTTCTATCAAAGCAATTTGAAGTGCTCTGTATGGTTGAGACTAAAAGGGTCAATGGCTTATTATAACTTTATTTAAAAATCATCAGTGGAAGAACCAGGTTATTAAAGAAACAAAGGCTGACTTGCAGTGAAACCTGCCATTGTAACATTTTCTTGCCTACGTGGGCAGGATTTTTTCTCCTATTCTGTGGCCTTAGCCAGAAAAGACCTTTTTCTTTTCTGTTACCTTTTTAGAGGACCTTACATTTTGTCACATAAAATAAGATCAAACTGTTCTAGAAAAGCCTTTTTATTGTCTTCTTTGAAATTGCAGATTTAACAGGGCAGTTAGCTAAGTGGCTACTGGGTACAAAAACTAGGGAAAAGAAATGACCTGATGCAAGAAATATCACTATTTTCAAGGGAGCCCAACATTTAGTATAGCATTTGGAATATCCTGCTGGTGTCTCAAGATGATTTTAGGGATTAGTAACTATATTCAAGTTCCTTTTTTGCTCTGTCTTATGTCAATAGTGTCTAAAAAAAATAAATTATATGCTGGCTGTTGAATCAGTAAAATCAGGTGACATCAGCTCATTTTCTGTTCAGCATATGTCCATCTAGCTGAACTGCTATTTCAGGTATGACATGTCTTGGTAGACTAGCTAGAGGTTAAGCATTGCTAAGTGCAGCTGAAGCAGAGCCTGCTTAGCTCAGGCTGTCTCCATGCTCCTACTGAGGTATTGATAGATAAGTCCCCTGGCTGGTCTGGTGTGTAGCATGTACACTTACAACAAGATACTTATTTAGATAATTTATTTGTGAAGTGTTTTATGTGGTAAAAAACCAAAACAGTTTAAAAAATAGTGTCGAGCAAAGCTGGATGCCAGTCCTAAGTGTGTTTAGAAATTCTGTTTTGAACTTGTGTACTGAACAGAAAGATGAAATACAGATGAAAATTGATTACGCACTCAAACTTGGCTTGAATAATTTTTCAAGGACTGATAGTGCAATATATCCATTATTTCTTGTGTTCACTACTGTTCATCTAGGAAGATAATATGCAGAACTCAGAGTATACCTATTTATCTGTTTAGATAGCCAAGAAAACAACTCTTTATTGATAGCTTGTATTGCGATAACCTGTGACTGCCACCTAAGGATTTTTAGCATGCTCATTATAGGTCTGTCTGTAAGTTGTTCATAAGATTAAAAATCAAGCAGGTTTTGGAAAGCATGCAAGTCTGGTGTGTTTGCCTTTAAAAATATTTTTTAGACTGATATACTGGGAAATTATTGATTGAGATGTACTTTTAATTTGTAAACTATACTATTTCCAACATCAGTGCTATTTACTGATTTTTACATAGTTTATGTTACTGTGTGTTAAGCTCCTAGTGATTCATGTAATTCTTTAAGGTGCCATCTGATTTTTTATGGATGCTTTCATTGCTTAGGAAAAAGGGTTAAAATACAATATTAAAACCGAAGTATGCATTTTACCATGCACTTAAGCATCTGTTGTATGTCCTTGTAATTGCATATAACAGGAAATGATGCTTTGAGATACTCTGTGCAGAAACCTTGTGAAGAAATCCTGAGGGATACGCTGCTTGAATCATTTTTAGTACCCTGGGATTCTTCAGTCCTTGAACTCAGTTGTATGCACTCTGACTCTGATTTGTAGCACTGAATCTATAGAGAAACAAACATACAGAGCTTCGGTAAGGAATATGGCAAAATAATCATTGGTTTGATAGATTTTTATATGAAGTGAAAATAAAATAAAGCATTCATTTTTAGTTCTCCTGAAATGCAAATGAGTCTACCCTAAAGACACATCATCTCAAGGATGTGAGATATTTATGTATTCGAAACTTGAATACTATCACTTCCAGCTCACAGACAAAACCATGCAGAAACTCTGCTCTCAGTAGCATATTCTTACCTATGCTAAAACTCATCTGTTTCTTGCTTGCTGTCTTGCATCATTGGTTTGTGTTTTTAAAAACTTTTTTTCTGTGTCTTTTTAAAGCCGTCTCTGGCAAGGAGTATTCTGGTGGATGTGCTGTGGTTGGACGTGTCACAGGGTAACTCAACAGATGTTGACTCTGCTTTACAATTCAGATAATTTCTTGTTCATAGTGGTGGCTGAAAGCTGCTGTTACTGAACATGTCTCTCACATTTATTATTAATATTGGCTTTTTCTGTTGCCCTGTTGACAGACATTGCAGGGGGTCCAAGGATGGCATGAAGATAACCTTTCACTTCTGCCATGCTCTTACAGGAAATACTGATTTGACTGGGGAGTACCATTGTTTATGAATAGCTGTTAGTTCAGCAACTTGTATGAATGCTAAAAGTTTACGTGAAATTACAAGGAAATTAATTTCTCACTACAATCAAATGCTGACTCTCCTGTTTCTCAGACCTGGTGAAGTTCTCTGCACGACTGTATTTTGAACTCTGGTTACAGTATTTCTGTATGTGAACATCAGTGATCAGTCATTATACATACTAAAATTACCTCTTGGCTTATTAGGGAGGTGTTTGGGGTTTTTTTCCCCAGGAAAAAAAGCTTCAAATATATTGTAGATTTCTATTTTTCAGGGCTGCATTGAAGCTTGCTGCTTACAGACCTATAATGATAGGTATTTGTTTATTAACATTTGTTGTCTTGTGGTTGTTTTTGATTGTTCAAATTTTCCACATCAAGCCTTGCCTATTAAAAAAAAAAAGTTGAGAGAAGAAACAAAAGATTGCAAGGGAATGTTAAATAAATGGGTCGCTGCCCATCACTTAATGGAGGAAATCACTGTTGTTTTTTAGAGGCCAGTGATATTTTTTTATTAGGAGCTATTTCTTTTGCCAATTTTCTAGGATCAAAATGTTCTTGCTGGATCCGCTTTCTGCTCATGTCTTGAGATCGAAAGACTGAGAAGGGACTTTTATTTGTGCAGAGCTAAGAAAATACTGTCATGTTCAGAAGCTGAACAGATTGGTGGGGAACACATCAGTAACAAACCTCATCCTTAGGCTAAAGGATTATGTAACTTTTACCTTAATCTTTGCATTGCTTGAACTTTAAAGCCACTCATCTTGGCAGTTCCACAGTTTCTTGCTAGTTTTTCAGTCATCAATTTGCAGTCTTTTTGTTTTCACACTAACACTTTAAAATGTGAATGGAGATAATGGGTGAGGACAGAATAGGCTGAGGTCACATCCTTGATGTTTATTATTGTTCTTTCCAAATCTGCTGATAATCCTTCTGGGCTGTTCAGAGGAGCAGAGTTCTGTCTGACTGCTCTAGATTCTCTGCATTTTCTGGTTCCAGAAATGGCTCCATTTCTTGTCTTGGCTGTAGCACCAAGACCCTTCTCCATTTGTATGTGGTTTTCCTTGCTGAAGAACCAGGGTTGTTGGAGGTAGGGAGGCTGGTCTTTGAAGCACTGGCAGGTATTTCCTTGTCCTCCCTGTTGAACGTACCAAGACGTGGGTTTCCAATAACAGACCACAGCATCTTTGTAGAAATGCATCACGTTTTACATACCTGAATGCAGAATATTGTTCTGTTGGGTCAGCTGTCTCACCAAGCAGCTGCAATATTTTTCTTACAGTAATATGTGTTGCTGTCATCATGGTTAGAGTGGAAGTGTATTGTCATCTCTGTAGATGTTGACTGGAGCTGCCTGGGCGCACCTCACCGATAAACGCTGCAGTTTGAGATCCCAGCTGTAAGGCTGAAGCAAAAGGGATTATTCTGGAGCAGCCGAGGGAGAAAACCAAGCAGTAAATTCTGACACGTATCAGCCAGTTGCTGAGCCGCAGCAGCAAAGCTACAGGAGGACAAGACGGCTATTATTTCTGTTTGAATACCCTTTGAATAGGCTATAGGCTCTGGTATCTAAATTTGTTTCACGCATCGTTGAACTAGAATATTTAGAGGAGGGTCATAGGGTTTTGCATGCTTTCTTTGTATGTCTTCCATCTTTGATTTGAAATGTGTGGTGTGGCACTCACTTTGAAAATTGAAATGGAAGATTTTGTGTGAGGCTGAGAAATACTTTTATAATAATGTTTCTCGAGTCATAGGCATATGAAAATTATCTTAAGAAAAAAACCACAGGATGTCCTCTTTCTGCATGAGAGGAGAGATTGCAGTAGGGCTATGAAAAGAAACAAGGCTTTTTTACTCATGTGTGTAGAATTTGCATACTGACATGTTCAGAGAAAGTAGCTAAGGGTGGAATAAAGCAAAGGCAAAGTCAAAGATAAAACTAGAGGAAAATTGTGTCTTGCTGAAGAAGCCTAACCAATCCTATATGTTCTTTGATTCTGTTTTACATATTTCAAGTGAGGAGATACAAGTTGAGAAAACTCTGCCTGTGTTATAAGTCAGGAAGAGAGGAGCTGTTTTTGTACATGTTTGTGTGAGCTATGTGCACCCAGAAACAGGGTGCTAGAAGTCACGTTTGTGTCGAAGTGGAAAGCAAATAAAACATGCAAGCTGTACACTCTGCTTGAGGTTCATTTGAGCCTTTCACTGTTGCATGTTGACTTTCTTAAAATGTAACTTTATTTAAAATTTAAAAGTAATTCTGTATGTGATATGACTAGAGGTGTAATGCTGTAAAGGGATGCTGCTTAATAATACACATTTCTTTTGAAAGTATTAGTGATCATCACATTATTTTGGTTATGGGGGAGAAATTATATTTTCAAGTGCATAGGAATGTTTGTTTGAGGTTTTTTTTCAATTATTCAAATTATGACTTCTGTGTGTGTCTCTTACTTTAGGCATCAAAAAATAAAGATGGAAAAGAGCAGAGTGAAGCTGTATCACCATCGGAGGAAGAAGAAACTTTCTCTTGGCCTGGTCCCAAAACTGTCGTGCTGAGGAGGACATCTCAGGGTTTTGGCTTCACCTTAAGACACTTCATAGTTTACCCCCCAGAATCTGCAGTTCAGTTTTCTTTTAAAGTAAGTGAAGTTAAGAATGAAGCAATTATATATAGTTTTATTTTACACTCTTTAGGGTCAAAAATCCAGCTTGCTAGAAAGTAAAAGTATCTATAGATGTGTCTTACACTGGTGAAAGATCCCTTGTGTATAACGTGGATGGACTCACTTATTGCATCGTTTGATAGCCATGCACTGCTCTGTTCTGAGAAAATGGAATTGACTGAGTATGAGCTCATCCCAGTTAAAAATACTTGTTACCACGGGTAAGACCAGTGGTTATTGCAGAATATGGAACTACTTCCACAGTACAGAATTTTTTGCGTTGTCCTTTCTTCACACCCGAGAAAGCATGCAATTACCTCTGACTGTCTGTGTGATAGAGGTTACAGCTGGAAGTTAGCATGACAGCCAGTTACTCAATCCTCTGCTAGTTTCTCAGAGCCATAGTCCTTTTGTTATCTCAGGTGTCAACCCTCTAGACCAGTGCAGAAGTTGGTTTGTTTGTTTTGTTTTGTTTGGGTTTTTTGTTTGTTTGTTTGGTGGGGTTTTTTTGGGTTTTTTTTTGTTTGGTTGTTTTTTGTTTTTAACCCCAGGGAAGGGTTTGGATGCTAGCCCCTTTGATTTCTTTCAAGGTAGGCTTGCTCTAATATCTCTAAGTCTTACTGCAAGTCAACATAAAGTGGTAGAAGTAGTAAAGAGAAAGAAAAGCATCTAAAAGAGCTTTCCTTCAAACAGTCTTTCCACATTCTTTGTGGATATATGTTTCTGGTTTTTTTTTAATACCTACTCTTTGTTCCAATTCAGAAATACCTAGTGAAAAATTCTCCATTAAAAGTTATGCTCCTGTTGCTTGCAGTTTGTGTGTGTTTCAAAAGTTGTTGACAGGTCAAGTGGAATCCTTTGGGGAGAAGACTGCATGATCCCTCACGTGGGGGAGGCGGTGGGCATCTCTAGGACAGGGACCAAAGTGCTCCTAGACTGCATGGGAATGGGAGGAAAACCTTCCTACAGGGTGGAGAAGGCTGCAACTTGGAAAGCCACTGAGATGAATTTTCTTAGAAGCGAAGAACTCTGCTCCAAAGGGTGTATTGAGTGGAGAAGAGTGGGTGTTACTTTATAAAAATCTTGAATAATCTGTTTTCTGCCTATGTGCATTTGAGGTGTTGGGTTCTATTAAAATTTTAAGAAGTTCAGCATTCTAGTTGTTAGGTTAATAAAACCTATGTTCAGTTGAAAGCCTTTTTTCAGTTGTCCTGGGGAGGTCTAGGCAGATCATAGAATCATTAAGGTTGGAAGAGACCTCAAGGATCATCTAGTCCAACCGTACCCCCACCACCTATTACCCACTGAACCATGTCCCTAAGGACCACATCCAACATTTCTTTAAACACCCCTAGGGACGGTGACTCCACCACCTCCCTGGGCAACCCGTTCCAATGCCTGACCACTCTTTCTCAGAAGAAATTTCTCCTAATCTCCAACCTGAACCTCCCCAGCTGCAACTTGGCAGTGCTCGTGTGGGGCCACGCACCAAAGTGGGAATAGCCACGCATTCAGGAATAACCAATTATATATCCTCCTTGCTTCCCATGCCTCCTGTCCCATAAGAAAGTGAATAGGGTAGGGAGTGTGGAGATGGTTTCTTAAGCTAGCATTGCAAAAAAACTACATTAAATTAGACGTTCATTAGGATTTGTATGTAAAGTTCACTCTTCAAGTTCAGTCAATCCAAGAAGCAAGTAAATGATAAAGGAGAACCTTCTTTTTAGGTATGGAAGCAGCATACACCAACATCTTACAATGTGTAAGAGGTAAATGTAGGCGGGAAAGCTAATTCCAAAAACATTTGCATTATAAAGCATTCCATTTTTAAAGTCCTGAGCTCATTGGCTTGATACCATGAAAAACTAATGTTTTGCAGCTGTCTTTGATATCAGAGCTTTGCATACCCAATGACAAACTGAGAAACCCACTGCAGTATTTCATAAAATACAGCAATTCTATATTAGCTAACTTTTCACTTCTGTAATTTATTGATTTTAATAGCATCAAACCAGGTAGCCTACGTGTGACCCACATTTTCCAGACTCTGAGCTCTAATATTCAAAATCCTAAAGAAGTTTTTTCACTTGTCAGATTGGGTGGAAACTAGAGACATGCAGATAGCAGCCTTGTCTAATTCTTTGCTGCTGTTCTGTTGGAGATTGTAGTTCAAAACCAACTGGCTGTTACAAGGCTTCAAGTCACATAATGATAAATTTTAACAGTACTTGTCTACTGGTGTGATGTTTTTACTGGTGTGATTAAGTGTAGAGCAGACAGGGCTGTCTAGCTTAAGGATGTACTGTTTGCTGCTCTCAGAGTCTGGGTGGTAATGATAATTAATGTGGCTTTTTAAAAGTAGAATGAGTACCAGATCTCTGTTAATTCAGTGTTTTGGATTTCTGGTGCTTCTTTTGCTGGTTTGGGTTTTTTTTGTTTGTTTGTTTGGGTTTTTTTTCCTTTAAAGTTCTCTTTCTGTGGTATCTTATAAAGCTCCAACGAAACTTTTGTGTGTCTCATAAGAAACGTATTGTACCCAGGAAGAGAATTGTCTCATCCTCATCATTAGTGTTCATATCCAGCTTTTCATCCTTTTCTTCAAGTCGTCTTCTCTTAAATAGTTTGCTCAGATCAGTGTGCATTTGCTTTGAAAATATTTAATATGAAAAAGATAGTGATTTGTCTTTAAACGCAAAAGACCTAGAAATTTGGAATTCATACATTTAAAAGTAGGAGGGAATATACAGGTAAAAATTATTTCTGTGATCATCTCCTTGGTCCTTCCTTCAGGATAAAGCTGTTTTAATCTGCTGAGGTGAATTGTTAGACGTGCTTCCCAAATAGCACATACTAGTCTAAGAAAGTGTATTTAGCTTGAAAGTTTATTCCTCCATAAACTCACAGTTCAGCAAGCAAGCACGCATTTCCATATTTAAACAATTGTGCTTTTCAAATGGTAGAATTTTGTAGAAGAGATTATCCTTGATCTTTCAAGAACCTTTCATTCATATTAAAATATTGACAAAGAAGTAGCGTAAGTAATCATTTTATATTTTAATCATGCCATTCTCCTTCTGTACATTTCAGTTGCACGATTTCTTTTTTTCTTTCCCCCCTCTCCCCCCTTCAAGGACTGTCACTGCTACCACGATTGTGTATATATAGTGCAACAAACAGGAGGATCTTTGAAGTTGTTACTAAATAGTGTTTGGAGTAGGTATCTTTTTGCAGGCAGTAGCACTGAAGGCAAAACAAACTTGGTATTTCAAATTTCAGGAAGAACATTCAGAGCTTAACAAAACATTTTGTAAATCACTCTTGCATATTATTTAGCTTTGAGTCCTTAGATGATTAAAGTGTAACCTCTTCTGCCTGACGTTCAGGGTGGAAGCATGCTTGCACCAACACACAGTGCGGGATCAGGCTTCATGGCAGCGTTTTGGAGGTTTTGGTACATTTGTTTTTGGATAATGCTGTTCACGTTGTTTCTGTGGGGATTTTTCACAGAACTGTGCTTTTGTTTGTTGTGTTTTGTTTGTTTTTTTTAAATCAGGGATTACACTAACAGCTCTGAGTGAAAGCCTTAGTTCTCTAATTTGAATATTTGTGAAAAAGTATGAGATACCAGAATGCAGACTTAATCTTACAAGTTCAAGTCTCATGGCTATGCGGTTGGATTTGTTCTTTTTTTTCATTATTTATTGAGTTTTTAATATGTACTCTTTCTTTTTCTTTAGGATGAAGAGAATGGGAATAGACAAGGTATGTCTTGTTTTTATTCTTTCACAGGTCAACAAATGTTGAACGTGTCTCAGCTGTGTAAGACACTTCAGTAGCTACCTGAGAGTTTGAAATGTAAAATCACTGTAGTGTGACCATCAAGCTCATTGAATTTCATGGCACTGGAGCAAAAGAAAGAAAATATCTTTTAGCTTCAGTTATTTAGTGTAGGTGTGTTCATGAACACTAAGTTAAGTAAAATACATGCTGTATCACTTCAGTGCTGTTTATATCGCCTTGTCATTTATATGACAAGACGACAAGAATCCAGCTGTGAAATTTGGCTCTGTAAAGGTAACACGCTCTTTTAATTTGATCTGCATGTAAGACCCACAGTTTTCTGTACAAAGTACTACTATAAAGGATTTGGGTCTCATGGATATATTTATATACATGCGTATAAAAAAAAGTACTGTACAGCATGTCTAAGAGCAGCCAGTATGAAATTTGATTTTTATTGCAACTTTAATAAAAGCACATAAGTATATACATCTGATGTTGATAGTGACCGTAAAAATTATCCACAGAAGTGGTGTACAACTGTTCTAAAACCAGAAGGTTATTTCTATTAGGTTCATGATACTTTCTTCAGTATTGAACAGTACTGACGTAACTTCTTTCATCAGTTTTGGCACTCTCATGTACATTTTAAGAGATCTGTGAAACATGTTTCAGTGATGTCAGATAAAATGTGTAAATAAAACATTGATTCAGGAGGGATTATAAAATCACTTATTTCTAGGTTATGTCTGTCAGTTCCCCTCCATTCTCATAGCTTTATGACTCTCACATTGCCTATGTCTGCTCCCTTTCTTAATTCACCAAGTAACTTTTTTTTTTTTATAAGTTGGTGCTACATTTCAGTGCCACTTAATTTAAATTTCTCTTTGCTATTTAGCTGTTTTCTCAACCACACTCCTCTTTTTACTGATATGTTCTTGTTTCATTAGAAGGGAGAAAAAATGTGTTGATTTAGGTAAAGAAATTCAGTTTTAGGTTGAGAGCCTGGTCCCACTTTCTGTTTCTCCCCATCTGTCATGATGTTGAGGCACCCAGAGCGGGTGGGATGAGCTGCGTTGCAAGTGCAACCTGCAGGGCGTAAGCCCGTGTTTCTCGTCTGGCACTACAATGCAACTCCTGGAGGGACGGGCCGGTTCGAAGGTGGTAGGTGCCTTTGCTCAGCGGCAGCACGGGATGAATGCTTGTTTTACTGGTGGGTTACAATGTGCTTTACGCTGTGGCAGAGAATGGTACCTGGTTTCAACATCCTTTTAAAAGTCTGATTTATTGGAACACAGAGAACATAGCTGAGCTTTTGTTGCAGGGTTTTTTGTAACTGTGATTCATTCAAAGCATTCTGGGAAATAGTAATTACTTGAATATTCTTACTTTTCTCTTGGAAGCAGATGAGTTCATCCATTTCATCCTTCCAGTCTTACTCAGCTGTCATCACTTGCTTATTGAACAGCGAAAAGTCAGTCTCTTCCTCTTCCTCATCACCCCCCATACACACAAACACCCCAAACCTGTGACCTCCTTTATCCGTTTCGACATACAAAAGAAAAGGCAAATCCCTTTAGGGAGGAAAAGGAGTCAGCCCTCTGTGCCGGGCCAGCATGGAAGATCCCACTTGTGGTCTAGAGAAAGAAGTTCCGCAGTGGTGGGGTTCTCACAGGGAGAGCTGGATCAGCTAAAGATGCAAATGTGTGTCTGTTTATCTAAAATGTTACCTGAGATCTGCTTTTCAGTAGAGGAATCTATTTGGTTCGCTATGAGACCTTTGCAGGTGGGAACAAGATTACTTTCTGGAAATTTTTGTGTATCTGCTTAAACTATGAATCATAGCTCAGATAGTGCTTATTTATAGCAATGTAGTACATTGTATGCCTTGAGATACAGATCAAAGGGCACAGAGTGCTCTGGAAAGACAACAGTATGCTCGTGAGCAAGAGAGAAGGTTGGACTTGTGCTCCTTCCGGAAAAAGAAGAGATGACTGGGAGGTGAAGGGTGTAGGTGTCGTGGACCGTAACCCGCCAGCTTTGTGTATTACACCTTTAGAAATACCAAAATGCGACACGGTGTGGAAGACATTTGTCCCTAGCGTTCACTGTGATCTCAGGGTGCGGGTGGGATGAAGCAGTTTGTATTTACACGGCTACAAGTTGCTCCTGTCCCCAAATGAGTAGGTAGCTTGTGAGGAGAAAATCAGGGAAAGCGTATCTCGTTTTTTCACGGTCACAAACACGTTAATTTAGCAAAAGCAGGTATGCCAGAAAGTCTGCGAATTATTATCACGAGGATTCTTAAAGTAATTACCGTCGGAAGATGAGAGCGAGCCGCTTTGGCGCGGCAAGGAGCTGGGGGTCCCTTGGTACCAGGCGCCCGCCGCTTCGGCGGCAGGAGGAAGAGCCCGGTGCCGCGGGGCGGGGCCGCCCGTCTCGTGCGGAGGGGCCATCTAGTGGCAGATCGCATCTGCCGTCCGCCAGGCCTGCCGGGAAAGCGCCTCTGCGGAGCTCGTCTGCGGATCTGGGCGGCGAAGGCTTTTCTTTAGAAGTTCATAGGTGATAATTCACTTAATTCACGGGAGCTTTCCTCTCTGCAGAGGAGAGCCTGAGCGAAGGCGATGCAGGCTTTTCGGTTTTGCGAAGCAGGGTGTGCCAGTGCAAAATCGTCTTTTTTTGTGTGTGTCTGTTTTGAGTGAAGATTTCTAACTACCTGCACTTTCTGCTTTGTCCTCTTCACCGGTTAGATTTACCTCTAAAAGCTGAGATTTTTATCAGGTTCAGCATTAACAGATTTGAGTGAGTGTGGAGAAAAGCATCTCTATTATTATTGCCTTTTATTGAAAGCATTTTAATTTTTTTTCCAAAGGAGCCGAGTGCCTAATTAAGTCTAGAGGGCAGAACATGAAAGCCTGTACCAGGTTTGATGTATATGAACAGTGAAAGAAATATTTTTATATAATTTTATGGTTTGGTGTAGAATTTTAGTGCAGCTTTTTTGGTGTATATTTAGATCATGCTCCTGGCTTGCATTAATCTTTCCTTTGCTGAGCAGTAAGATTTCAAAGCATTTAGAATAAAAGGCAAAGCAAACATGTCCGGGAGAGCTCTACACTGAGGATGACACAGGAGGGAGACGCTGGCCAAGAAGCAAGTGAGGAAGCAGTGGATCCGAGTTGTCAAGTGAAGGGGTTAGGGTGCTGTGCGTGGGAGACGCCTCATGGTCAACAGCTGGGACAGAAGGGGACCACCTCAAGTGTACGCACATAAATAAGGGAATGCCTGCAGGGCAATATGAAGAGGAGAGCTCTCATGGGTTTTTTGAGGGCCTGTCTGAAGCCCTTGTGCACTCACACACACAACATGAAGAATGAGGAGGGACTTGGTGGGCGGGCTCGCAGGAGCAGGCTAGAGTGCTGCAGACGAGTACAGGCACTTTGGCAAGGGCAGGTTGTGAGAGCTCGGAGCTCAAGCTGCCTTTGTTACCAAATTGTGAGAGAGTAGCAGGGCTGCTACTGGCCTGGGATGGTGCATGGAGTTCTGGCTTGGGGTGGATGGGGAGCCAGCTTAGAGTTTATGGTAAGGATTTGCAGGCAGACCCATGTGGGCAATGTTTTGGTGGGTGTCTGCTACAGACCACCTGATTGGGGAAGATGATAACGAGGCTTTCTTCAGACAACTGGTGGAAGCCTCACATATGCAGGTCCTGGTCCTTATGGAGGACTTTAGCACCCTGTTACGTGCTGGAAGGGCACCACAGCAGATTTACCCTAAATATTTTGAGGGGGTAGTTTGAAAGATTTCTGTTCTTTCCTACTTTTACTGCTCCAGGTGGTTGACCTTAAGTGAAGCTATTACAATGCTTTTCTAACAGGTGCATTTTGTCAGAAGATGCAGATCTTTCTCAATGGTTCACTTGGTCACTGACTGGAAACTCTGTTTTCTTGAGAATTTCTGTTATACTGACCAGTCTGTATTAACTTGGAGTATTTCTTGCACGTGTTTTGAGGATGGTATACTATCAGTATTCTTCCTGTTTTCTGGAGTTGTCCTATTTAAAAAATTTATTTAAGAAATATTTCATGGGCACAAGTCTCCCAGAAGACCATTGTAGGAATATTTGGAGACAAGCTGAAAAATACTTAAACCTATAGTAAATTAAAAACTTGCACTGTCAACATGTGGTAAGTGGTGCTGGAGAAAACCACCTCGGCTGTCATGCTGTCTCCATGCTATTTCATTGTACACTTAATATGGTGAATATGTTGTTGTCCTTCAAAGACTCCTTGAAGCTGTGATTGGCAAAAGTACAAGTTTAGTACATACTAAATGGATTGGTTGGTTTTTGTATCTTGTCCTAAAACATGTTTTTCTTCAAAAATGTTTGGCTTGTGCATCATGATTGAAATGAGCAGTGATAAGCATATGGAAATTGTCTGAAAGGAATTAAATCTTTTATATGAGAACTAAGCTATTTTATGTTTAATACATTGCCTGGAAATCTAGTATCATTATAATCCAGTATCATTTTTTTAATATGATATTCTCACTTTTCCTACTTTATATCCTATTTCTATGTAGCAGTATCTATGGCAACTAGCAGTTTCTACCCTTCAGTTGTCTAAGCTAAAGAGTTCCAATTTATTACCTGAGGTCCTTCAGCTCTGTGCAAGTCTCGTTTGATGTTGCAGAGTCTTTGGGGGAAGGGTGGAAAAATGCAGGAAAAGCTTTTTATTCTGTACTGCTGCTTACATAATGCATTGAGTTTTTGATACTTTTTTTTTTTCTTTCAAACAGACTGTTGGTTTCTGTAATGTGGTTTGTGTTCCCACAGGATTTGATTTAATTTGATCCGGTCCCACATTTTCTAACATCATTGTCTATCAGCTCAGTTTGCTGTGAAATAAACTAATTGTGCCTGTGATTATGGGAATGAGGTAGATAAGGAATAAGAGAATGAATGTTGAAAGCAAGTATTTGGAAAGGTCATAGATTGGTGGGATGATACGGTTGAAGAGATGTGATAGTGGAATAGGAGTAAGAGACAAGAGGTATATAACACTATTGCTTTAGGATAGCGCTACAGTAAATTGTCCTTTCTTGATGGATCTTTAATCCAGTTTCATTTTTTGACGCTAGATGTTGAGAATGCTAAAAGAGGGCTTGTTTAGTTTTCCATGGAGACCAGAGCCTGATGCTACCTTCTTCCCTTAAAAACATCCAGAATGTCCAGCAGAGTAGCCTTCCACCAGGTCACATGTGTAATGTATCTCAGTGACCGCTATTGAATTCACATCATCTTTGACTTTTAATAAAACCGCTAAGGTCTGTGTCATTTCCATGGAAATTTTCTCTTCCATGGGAGAATCTGTGGGTTCGCTACAACCAATATGTATTGAATAGGTCTACGCTTATTGAAGAACTAAAGTAAACCCTGTAGACTGTTTAAACATAGGTTAAATTTTAAACTTGAGAAGGTTTCATTTTAGATTTGAGTGAATTGGAAAAAAAAAAGTCATAATATTGTGAAATAATGCAATGGGAAAACAAAAGTTTTGCAGAAGAAGAAATGCCAGCAGTGTGCCCAGGTGGCTGAAATGCCCAACAGCATCCTGGCTCATACCAGGAATGGCCAGCAGGTGTAGGGAAGTGATTGCCTCCCTGTACTCGGCTCTGGTGAGGCTGCACCTCGAGTACTGTGTCCAGTTTTGGGCCCCTCAATACAAGAAAGACATAGAAGTGCTGGAGGATGTCCAGAGAAGGGCAACGAAACTGGTGAAGGGTCTGGAGCACAGGTCTTATGAGGAGCGGCTGAGGGAACTGGGATTGTTCAGCCTAGAGAAAAGGAGGCTGAGGGGAGACCTTATTGCTCCCTGCAAGTACTTGAAAGGAGGGTGTAGCCAAGTGGCTATATTGGTCTCTTTTCCCAAGTCACAAGCGATAGGACAAGAGGAGATGGCCTCAGGTTGTGCCAGGGAAGGTTTAGATGGGATGTTAGGAAAAATGTCTTCATGAAAGGGTTGTGAAGCACTGGAACAGGCTGCCCAGGGAAGTGGTGGAGTCACCATCCCTGGAGGTACTGAAAAGATGTGAAGCTGTGGTGCTGAGGGACATGGTTTAGGGGTGGACTTGGCAGGGCTCGCTTAAGGGTTGGACTTGATTATGTTAAAGGTCTTTTCCAACCAAAATGATTCTATGACTCTGTGATCTTTAAGTTGCCTAATCAAAATTCCAGAGGTGCTTGGAGGAGTAACAGAATGTATTTTTCCTGTGTCACAGAGTTGAATGCCAGGTGTTCCTCTGCTAAATGACTCAACAGAGCTGTTTTACTTGTTGTCATCCTCTTTTAGAAGCTTTACCCTTGGTGCTGTATTTTGCTTAGTGGTTTTTATTTGAATTAACTTATGTTTGACAGTGGGTAAAATAAGCTCAGTCAGGGCTGGGCTGGGACCTTTGGACTCCTTTTCTGCAATGGATCACTAGTGGAGAAATGCTCACTATGTATGAAATTCAGTTTGCAGATTTTAAAATCCAAAATTGTCTTTACATAGACTCTCTCAGTTAAATGTAATCCTGACAGTTTTGTGATTTCTATTTAATTAAATGAAATCTCTGTTAATAAATCTAAGTTCTGCTGTACTTCTGGCAATCTCATTTTGAGTAGCTTGGGAAATGATTAGCAGGTTTTTGATTCAGTAATCATTTAGAAGCGTTTGTCTGACTGTAGCTGTACATGTTTCTCCTCCCTTTGCCTGAAAGGCGTCCGAAGAATCAGCGCCACTCAGCATTTGTTGAACCAACGGGATGCAAATGCCATGGATATCCAAAAGCATGCTTGTAGATCCTCTTGTTCAAGAGGAGCGTTCCTCCCTCTTGAGTCAGAGAAAGATGTGCATAAGAGTCTGTTTAATAATTTGAGATGTTTCACTGGACTGGTAAGTCTTCAGTATAAAAATGAAAATCACTCTTGCTGTCTGCTGAGCATATAGGGCCAGGAGTAAAGCATACTCTGCATAAGGTTAACAAAACTCAGAAGCTTTTACTCCATTCCTGTGTTATGAGGATTCCGAAGCATGGTTCAGCTGCCCTGAGCAAAATATTTTTTCCTTTTTTTTTTCCCCTCCAGGAAGAGGAGAAATGACATGTTTTTAAGCAGTGGATTCTTAGGAGAGACTTTGTAAGAAAGTATGTGTTTTATTGTGTCCCAAAACACTTGCAGGTTTGCACTCTGCAGGTCAAAGAGAAAGGAAGAGCTATGTCTGCAACAGCACTTTGGTGTGGGGCTTTTCGTTTTGTTTCTTTTGGTGGTTTTTTTTTCCTCTTGAAAGTGTAAAGTTCTTTGTCAGAGGGGTGTCCTTTGTGTAGTCTTTATGATTCAGATGTTTCTATCTGTCTGTGTTTTATGTTGGAAGGTTAATGACTACGGAGAAGCGATTGCTTGTTGCTTTCTTGTAGTGTTGGTAGATTGGATAATACAACTTCTGCCATTTCATTTTGTTTTCTAAACGAATCGCAGGGTAGTATAGTAACACTGTCTGGTCTGCGAAAAGTAGCTTAAAAACTAACTCAGCGTTGCTCGATTCGATATAATACTAATTATGTTCCTTGTAGCAGCTGTATTCCAAAATAGTGGTTTAGGGGATTAAGCTAGAATTGGCACCTGGATAAAATTAATTTCTATGTCACATTAAGGGGAGTTAGGAGAAGTTCTGTTGTACGTGACACCAACCCCCCCTCATCCCCCAATGTAAGTCAGTTATAAATGTTAACAACTCTTAATTCTGTTGTTCTCTGTAACAGTAGTAATTTTTTTTTTATATTCCCTTTTATCAGGGAGAAAGAGCATAATAGAATTTTATTATTTTTCAAATCAGATGGCTGTGCCAGTGCAGTGTACTCCCCTCTGCCACTTCTGGCATCTCAAACATTTGTCAGGAAAGCTTCCTTGTAGCTTCACAATGGGAAATTTACTTTCCCCTATCATACTGTGAACATGTTATTGATTTGTAGTCTGAGCTAGTAGATCCAGGTAGTATAAAGGTTAGATCATAAATGATGATAAATATATGCATTATGAAGAAAGTCTTTAATTTTATTTGACATTAATTTGAACAACAGTTAAATGATTCTGTGGATTTTACTTTGATCTCACTGGCTATTGAAGGTAGCACTTAATATTTTTTGGTTGAAAATTGCTGACTAATTTGGATCCATACAGTCACAAAAAAGGTATGTGTTGGCTAGGAAAATTTTTTTTGAAATAAACTGCTTTTCTGTATTTGTCTTGCAGTTGATTACAGGTGTTTGTGCCTCTTCAGACTAAACTTTGGTTGTTTAGATGAAGGGCCTCGTTATAAAGACTCCCCCGATTCCTTACCATCCTTGTTTAAGCCAATCAATTTTTGCCTTAAGCCTTCTATATACTGGGTGATTCATTTTTATTTCCTTATTTCTAATGATACCAAATCTCTGAAGCAAAAGTTCAGACCCTAGTTTGCCTTCTCTAAAGTTACACTTTCATTTGAATAGTATCACGTAGGGGAATATTTTAGTCACTCTCTAGTAAAACTACATCACTGCCTGGACAATAACATGAGTTTTAATTTATCCTGACTGGCGACCATTTACTCTTGCTGGAGATTGTTGTATGCTTACAAGACTGAAGGAAAAGACAACTTTATCTTTAAGGACTGTTTTTCAGTTTCTGGTCAGCTGACTTGTGTGCCTAGCAACTTTATATGCTTCTGTTTCTTTTATTGCCCTTACGTAATAGTGCATCTCTGTTTATAGCTACACTTGTGGAGAAATGAGGTAAATATGAAATTCTTTTTCGCTGGAGTTGTGCTTTTCATCTATGCTGCTTCCTTGCGTGTGTGAGTGGGTTTCATAGAATCATAGAATCATTAAGGTTGGAAGAGATCTCAAGGATCATCTAGTCCAACCGTCCCCCCCCACCTACTACCCACTAAACCATGTCCCTAAGTACCACATCCAACCTTTCTTCAAACACCCGCAGGGACGGTGACTCCACCACCTCCCAGGGCAACCCGTTCCAATGCCCAGCCTGTTCCAGTGCCCGACCACCCTTTCTGAGAAGAAATTTCTCCTCATCTCCAACCTGAACCTCCCCTGGCGCAGCTTGCAGCCGTTCCCCCTTGTCCTGTCACTAGTTATCTGCGAAAAGAGGCCAACCCCCAGCTCACCACAACTTCCTTTCAGGTAGTTGTAGAGGGCAATGAGGTTTCTGACAGTTCACACTTTTGCCTGTTTTTTGCGTGCATGTGATGTCTTGTTTTTCACTTGCGGTTGGAAGATTTGGGAGAAATTGTCTTATCTGCTGGTAGCTTGCAATGTAATGCTTAATTATAAAGTTGTTTTTACAAAAATATGGGGATGGGGGAGGAGGCAAAGTAGTGTGCAGTAATGAGCACTGGAGAAGCACTGACAAATTAGAAGTTGGAAGTCACCTACAACGATCGTCATGTCTGACTAGTATCGTTAGCAGCTTTACTGTTCTTTGCTGTATTGCCTTGTAAGGAATTGCTGGCATCCTCCAAAAAATTAGGCCTTTCCATATTAGAACAGAGAATTCTGAATCCAGTCTGACACTGTAGTGCAGAACTGGAAGAATTTGGTGTAAAAGTTTGTACTGGATCAGGCTGAGCTGGAGTTAATTTCCCCGTAGCAGCCCTGACAGTGCTGTGCATTGGTAGCAGCAAAGTGTTGGTACCACATCAGGGTTTTGGCTACTGCCGAGCAGTGCCGGCACACGTCAAGGCTGTGTCTCCAACCCTTCTTCCACCCCCTCAGCAGTAGGCTGGGGGTGGGCAAGATCCTGGGAGGGGACACAGCCAGGGCAGCTGACCCAGACTGGCCAAAGGGATATTCCATACCGTATGACGTCTGCTCAGGAATGGGAAGCTGAGAGAGAGGGGGAGGAACGGGGCCATTTGGTTTTTTCAACATTTTGTCTTCCGGGGTAACCACTATGCTTTTGGAAGCCCTGCTTCCCAGGAGGTGGCCGGACATCGCCTGCTAATGGAAAGTAGAGAATAATCTTTGTTTTTTTTCCTTTGCTTTGCTTCCGCGTGCAGCCTTGCTTTTCGCTATATTAAAACTGCCTTTGTCTAAACCCACGATTTTGGAGTTGTTTTTTCCATCTTATTTTTTCCCTCTCCCCTCTCTGCCCTGCTGAGGAGGGGAGTGATAGAGCAGCTTGGTGGACACCTGGTGTTTAGCCAAGGTGAAACCACTACAAAGTTCCATTGTGATTATCTGCTCTAGATGGTGGACTTTAGGAGGGAAGTTTAGGCTCACATTTTGGACAGCATCTTTCTTTTGCCTGCTGTTTGAGTGCAGACAAGACCCAATGGACATCTAGGCACAATTACATTGAAGCGTAGTGATTGTTAAATAGAGACATCAGATAAGTTATTAGATTATCCATTTTAACTGGAATATATTTCTGTAATGATGGAGTGCACATCTACAACATTTGTTTCCCCTCTGTTGATCTAAGACAGTATCGTTAGCTCATACTGTCAGAAAACATTGTTTAGCTTTGCTTGAATTTCAAACTCAAAATATAAGCGTAATCTTTGAGACTACATATTCAAGGAAGTTAATTTATATGTTATTGTTGGAGACACATTTTGGTTTGTGTCCAAGTATGTAAAAGACAAGGAGCAATGAAGAGCAGGTATTCATCTACCAAAGCTTGGGAGTCGTAGAAGTCAAAGCTTAGCATCATAGAATTGTTAGAGTTTGAAGGGACCTCAAAGATCTATCTAGTTCCAGCCCCCCTGCCATGGGCAGGGACACCCTCCACTAGACCAGGTTGCCCAAAGCCCCATCCAACCTGGCCTTGAACGCTTCCAGGGGTGGGGCCTCCACAGCTTCTCTGGGCAACATGTTCTAGTACTTCACCACCCTCACAGTGAAGAATTTCTTCTTAATATCTAATCTAAATCTCCCCTCTTTCAGTTTAAACCCATTCCCCTTTGTCCTATCACTCCCTGCCCTTCTAAACAGCCCCTTTCCAGCTTTCCTGTAGGCCCCTTTAGGTACTGGAAGGCTGCTATTAGGTGTCCCTGGAGCCTTCTCTTCTCCAGGCTGAACAATCCCAACTCCCTCAGCCTGTCCTCATAGGAGAGGTGCTCCAGCCCTCTGATCAACTTTGTCGCCCTCGTTTGACTCACTCCAGCAGCTCCATGTCTTTCCTGTACTGGGGACCCCAGAGCTGGATGCAGTGCTCCAGATGGGGTCGCACAAGAGCGGAGTAAAGGGGGAGAATCGTAGAATGGTTTGGGTTGGACGGTACCACAAGGATCATCTAGTTCCAACCTCCCTGCCATGAACAGGGACATCCTCCACTAGAACTGATTGCCCAAAGCCCCATCCAGCCTGGCCTTAAACACTTCCAGGGATGGGACCTCAACAACTTCTCTGGGCAACCTGTTCCAGTGCCTCACAACCCTCACAGTGAAGAATTTTTTCCTAATGTCCAATCTAAATCCCCCCTCTTTTAGTTTAAACCCATTACCCCTTGTCCTGTTACTACACTCCCTAAGAAACAGCCCCTCGCCAGCTTTCCTGTAGGTCCCCTTTAGGTACTGGAAGGCCACAATCAGGTCTCCCTGGAGCCTTCTCTTCTCCAGGCTGAATATCCCCAGCTCCCTTAGCCTGTCCTCATAGCAGGTGCTCCATCTCTCTGATCAACTTAGTGGCCCTCGTCTGGACTTGTTCCAGCAGCTCCATGTCTCTCCTGTCCTGGGGACCCCACAGCTGGACACAGTACTCCAGGTGGGAGTACAAGAGCGGAGTAGAGGGGCAGAATCACCTCCCTTGACCTGCTGGCCACACTGGTTTTGATGCAGCCCAGGACACGGTTGGCTTTCTGGGCTGCCAGTGCACACTGCTGGCTCTTGTTGAGCTTTTCATCAACCAGCATCCCCAAGTCCTTCTCCTCAGGGCTGCTCACAATCCATTCTCCACCCAGCCTGTAGTTGTGCTTGAGATTGCGTTGACCCGCGTGTAGGAACTTGCACTTGGCGTTGTTAAACTTGCAATTTGCACGGGCCAGGCTCTCAAGCCTGTCAGGGTCCCTCTGGATGGCATCCCTTCCCTCCAGCGTGTCGACCACACCACAGAGCTTGGTGTCGTTGACAAACTTGCTGAGGGTGCACTCGATCCCACTGTCCATGTCACCAACAAAGATGTCAGACAGTGCTGGTCCCAGTACTGACCCTTGAGGAACACCGCTCGTCACTGATCTCCAAGTGGACATCGAGCTGTTGACCACAACTCTTTGAGTGCAGCCATCCAGCCAGTTCCTTATCCACCAAGTGGTCCATCCATCAAATCCATGTCTCTCCAATTCAGAGACAGAGATGTTGTGCAGGACAGTGTAAAATGCTTTGCACAAGTCCAGGTAGATGTCCTAGGTTTTCTTCCCATCTTTAGTTGTATTTGGATATTATTGAGTTGTAAAATGAACCTGCAAATGTAAACTATATTTTAAACCTTTTATTCTAATTTTTTGCCCCTGAATTGATCTCTATCTTTAGGGTGGTGGTTTACTTTTTTCTAGGAAGAAGTAAAGTATATTAACGGTATTCTCTCTTGGATATTGAATGGGAATAACCTTACCTGCTTGACCTCTTGCTTTTTGTGTTCAGGTGTGGACAAGACATAAAGTAGCATTTGAATGTTTAAATGAACTAGCAGAAGGCCACTAACATTTTTTGATGAGCATTTTGTAAAGGAAACTGCAGTAGGCCATTGGTGTTGAGTTACTAGTATGGGCTGTTAAGTGTTATAAAGTAAATGTGTTATAGAAGCTCAATTATTTTTATTTTGCTTGTCACTTTAGGGTTGTAAATCTATTCAGTAAAAGATGAAGTGACAATATGAGGAAAGATGTTTGGGGGTTCTATAAAAGGTCATAGTTGAACTTTGCTCTTGGAAGTGGTAGAAGCAACCTTCTGTTCATGGCATCTGGGTAAATTACTCTTCGAACTTGTACAAATCTGCTGAAACTTTACTGCCTCTTAATGGACAAGACCCATCCTGTGGTCAGTGTCTGTTTAAATCAGTAGATTAAAAATGACAGGTAATAGCTTTGGTTCACAAAGAGCATTTTATATGTCTTGTAGCTGTGTCCTGCTAATCAAATTTTAAAGTACTTGGGGACTGAGCTGCCAGCTGGAGTTCCATAATTCAGTTGCTTTGTATACAGTAATTATATACAGTGCATATAGTGGGTATTGATTCTATCAAATCAACTTTTAAATTTTATTTTTTTTTAACTCTAAAAATCTGGAGTTGAGATGGCCGTTTAGAGCCATAGAAGTAAACCGTTTGGTTCAGCTGATTTGTGGTAAAATGGTAGGACACTGTGTGTCTGCCGAATGAAGGCATTGGGCTAAAACTTGTATTTGAAAAACGTGAATCAGAGTCAGAGAGAAGTCTGATTTTGTGCAATTTTTTAAAATTCTTCAAATAGCTTTTCCCATGTGGAAACTGAACCAAAAAAGGGGTAAGGGAGGCACCTCTTTTATATTCGGTAAACAGTGCTGTGGCTTCATAAACATGGCCAGGTGGGATATTTAAAATATGTAGATTAACTTCTGCATTTATGTTCTATCTATACAGATACATACCACATGTGCTTGATGTAGTTTAGTTTGAATTGTACATTGCTTTTTGAATTTTGATAAAAGTTTCAAGAAAGCTTTAGACTTCATCTTGGAGCATCTGAAAAACACTGTTAGAAAATCAGTGACAGTTCCTTTTTTTTCTTCAAAGGAAAGATTTAAAAATTTTATTTTTCAGTTTGTATTACCAATTCTTACTTAGTCTGTCTGGCTTCGTATCTTATGCAAGATAGTAATCTAAAGAGGAAAGGGTAATTCTTACTGAATAGCGTAGGCATCAGCGTGAGGATGAAGTAGCAATAAGATGATGAAATGAACCTGAAAAATACCACTGACTGGGACATATTTGCAAGTTCAAGTTTGAGCTGCATCTCCCTCTCCACCCCCCTCCCCTTTATTCCCCAGACACCTACAAGATCTTTACTGTAGCCAAACAAAATGCTATCCTAGTCTCCCTTCCCTCATCCCAAATTGAACTTGAATATTTAATGTAATGATGAACATGGTAGGATTACATTTCAAAATAATTCTTAAAGTACAAGCCTGGTAATGCGGTATAGTTAAATGCTGTTAAGAAATATTCTTTCTTTCTCAGGAAAACAAAGAAATAGACTGGAGCCAATGGACACGATCTTCGTAAAACAAGTTAAAGAGGGTGGACCTGCTTTTGAAGCTGGACTATGCACAGGTACTGCTCCTCTATAACACCGATAGCATGTTTGTGTACACGATGTAAAATATATATGATTATGCTTCTATGTATAGTTCCATCTTCCATTTAAACATTGTTCTTTCCTTCAGAAGTTTGAAACCTCTCTTTTAAATTGTCCTCCAGTGGTTTTTTATCTCAAAAGTACTGTTGTGATCTCTCAGAAGGTGCTGTATAAAATATATTAAGGTGTTAAAGCCTTAGTCTTTCTGTTATTATTACCTTTAAAAAAGTAAGAACAAGTATATGATAAAATATGTGAGGAGAAAAAGGAGGAGAATTGCACCTGTAGCCTCCTGGTTTTTGTGCTTTGTGGCAAACTTCAAAACTGTCAGGTTTTTGTTCTTCAAATTATTCCACCTCCTTTAAATTCAATGGAAACAATCCAAATCTGTCTTTTATTAACAAATTTTGTTCAGTTGTTTAGTTTAATCAAACTGGAGAGCAGAAAGAATAGGTTTTTTGAAGTGCCAGGAACTTTGTCACAGCTTTACTTCAGTGTTGAAGGGGAAAAAAACCAAACAAACGTGTTAGAATGGGAAGCCTTACAAGTGTTAAAACATTAAGTTACGTAGTTGGGTACCACTGCAGCCAGGACACATTACAAACACAGGTTTCTGTTCTTAAAAATGTGGCAAAACATATGTTCTATCAAAGGACTCTGTTTTGCTAGTGGGATGTTGATATTTTCTTTTGAAAACAGTTATGTACATGCATTTGACTGGAACAGAATAATTTTTGTTTGTTTCTTCCTGAAGAAATGCAAAGATTCTAGGACAATCGCAATTTAAAAAGAAAACTAGATCCTGCTTGTACAGCATAAGGCTTTTTTTTTTTTAACTCCTCCTTAAGCAGTTACTCAGGGAAGGGCTACTTTGGCATTATTTTAATGCTATTACATAAAGAAATGTTTTGGCTTGATAAAGAACAGCATATGTTGAAGTTGTACGGAGGAGCCATGTTAATTTCTGCTCTGTTCAGTGTTTGCCAAATTGAAAGAGATGAAATCTGTAGAGAATGTTTTATTTTTAGGCATAGAGGAGATTATTTGGAGCCCAGAATAAAGAACAGAAAATAAATGAGAAAATAAATTTTTAAATTACCAGAATATTCTTCTTAAACACACTGCTGATAGCAGTTATATCTAATTAGGTCATGCCACTATTTCTTGTTTAAAACGTCAGGGTGAAATATATTACTCTATCTTGAAATTATATTATAAAACACTGAGGGGAATGATCAGCAAGGAACACTTCTTAACCTCCAGTGTAGACACTGTATACATTTCTTATTTTGTAGAATCAACTCTATTTTTATTTTAATAATTTATCTTGGCTTTGTTTCATGGTCACACTAATCAAAAAAAAAAAATACTCAAAAATCTAGTATGAGTTTAGGTAGTTCTTTTTGTCAGCTCTTTCACTGCTGCAAGGTCCTTTGTAACACTGGCACTCTCAATTCAAGCTTCATTACCCAGAATCAGTGAGCTCTTTTTCAGGAGCCTACCTGGCTGCTGCTCTCCAGAAAGCTTGGAATACTCATGGAAATTTGAGAAATAGCTTACAATATCTTAAATGTAAGACAATTCATTCTGAGTGTGTTTGAATACTCCTGTAAGATTATCTTTTTTAGAGTGAGAAAGATCATACTTCCCATATTTAATCTCCGAGGCATTTTATTAAAAAAGAACATATCTGTGAGTTCCAAACAGAAGTATTTTAGAAATGTTGAAATACAGGCAGCCAAAACAGATCCACATTTCCCATGTCTTGATCTTCATGCTGTCACTTATGTATATGTGAGAATATAAAGAACTACAGTGTGTGTGGAAAGCGGTTTAAATGCTTTCAGATTAATTTTTCATTTGATCAAAGGTATTTAATAGGCCACCAGATTAATAGAGCACTATTAGAAAAAGCTTTCATGCTTCTATACCTTTTTGTTTTTCACTACAAGCGCTGGTCTTCTCCTTCATGTGTACCTGAAACTGAACAAAGCAGTATTTTGTGGAGTTGCCTGTGCCCACCTCTTTCATGTAACCGGTTCTGCAGTGCATCCCCCCTGAGTTTTTTGGCAGGTTCATTGGATGCATGCTTCAAGTTGATTTGCTTCACTGCTGTGTGTAACCTAGTCTTTTTCTTTGAAAAATAAAAACTGCACAAGAATAGATAAAATGATATGACCAACTTTAAAGATATTCCTAATTACCAATTTTAGTGGGAATGCTGAGTAAAGATCTACATCTGTGGGCAAGTTCTGAAACAGCCTGGAAAAAAGCCAGTTTTGAGTTCCAGAGAAGGATCTGGTGTGTTGAGGAAGTCTTGCCATACAACCGAACAGGACAGGGTTCAGAGCTTGTAAATAAGAAATTTTTTTGGGGCACAAACTACAGCATTTCTACTTCCTGCAACTTTTTGAAAGGATTTATTTTGGTGTGATACTGATCATTTCACAGTTACCTTTGTTTTCATGAAAGTCCAGTTTCTCAGCCTAATTACGTAAGGTGTCTGTGTGTATGCAACAGTGGCATAGGGTTTGCCAGCCATCGCAGATGCCTATCAGTCACGTGGATTGCTAGCAGCCATTAAATGTTGCCACTGAGCTTTCTTTCATCACTTAGGAAGGAAGAGACAAAACTTTTTCAGGTGAGGAAAAGGGCGATAACCAGCTGACAAAAGGACATGTATAAACTTATCACATCAATTTATTTGCATGATCTTACGTTGTGTGTGCAGACCAAATTAAAAAGTCAGCAGATCCATGTGGTTTGGTAAGTCTGGAAATCCCTGGGGTCTGTAGGGGACCTCCACAAAGCACAAGCATTTACAGCATTATTGCTACCAAGTCAGGCTGAGTATTCAGAATGAACAGCTTTTTCCTTGCTTTGATTTGATGCCAGAAACACAAAGAGGGCTTTCAGTTTCTGAAGCAGTGTTGAAAAAGCCATTCCCTTTGGCTCACTTTGCATGGGTCCTTTCTTTCTGTTGTTCTTTCTCCAGCAGCTTTCCAAAGCTTCCTACCTGTAATCCTTGAGACCATTTTCTCCTCATTAATAAATTCAAGATACCTTTTTGTTGTTCTGATCAGAGGTGATGTAAATACCATTTTTGGTGAAGGAATGGGATGGGGTTTTCATCAAAAGCTGAAAATAGCTCTACATTATGTATTTGCCACTCAAACTTTATGAAGCTCTTAATGAGGAAGGTGCAACAAAGTATTTTGAGAAATCTGATAAAAGGGAATTTAGGTCTAAAGATGGATGTATGTGGATGAGAAATAACCTATTACACTGTCCAAGAAGCATTGAAGAGGCACTAATGTCTTGGAAACAACCCAGTTTATTCTATGGAAGGAGGAAACTGGAGTCTTTCAAAATATTTGGGTTTTATTTCTCAAAAGGAAGAAGTACAGAATTACAGTATTTGCTGCTATTAAAGATGCCTACAGCTACACCTGGCCGTGTTCTGAATTAAAGTTTGGTTTTGTTTTGAGGTGCTGGAATGAAATGTCAAATTTGCTTAAGGATTGGGCAGAATTGTCAGTCTGTGCTGCCATGCATCAAAAAGCTTTATTTTGAAGATGGGATACTTAAGTGAGCCTGTGGTACAGCTTACACCTGCTTGTGGTTTTCTGTGAGTTTCTAGGTGATTAATTAGGAAGCTTAGAATAAGATACCACATCTGAAAATGTGCTGAGAAAGGAGTAGGAACTTGGCATCCTGTATATGGTTACATGTAGCTGTATTGCGCATCTTTTTATTTTCCTTTTGTTTTATTTTTAGAGAAGACTAACCTTGAATTTAACATATTGGTGATCTCGATTATTATAAGGCACAGAAGTACAAAATAAAAATAATCCAAAAAATGTCTAGACAAATTAATCTAAAGTATAACTTTTCCCTTTACAGGTGACAGAATTATAAAAGTCAATGGAGAAAGTGTTATTGGGAAGACATATTCTCAAGTCATCGCTTTAATACAGAACAGGTAAGATACTGATATTTAATTGTGCCACCCTTCTTTTTTTTTTTTTACTAAACAGAAAATGACCACTTGTGGTCGTTCTGAAAAAGCTGTCATATTTTTAACTTTTCCTTAATACACACACAGTTTTAGTATTTCTGTTTTCATGTATTTACTGAATGCTGAGAAAGGTTTGAGAATGGGTGTGCTGAATTGTGCCACAGTCCTTTTATGTCAGTACTTGTCCCTTGTTAGGAAATCACACTGAGTGCAATAGAGGACGGTTGTCTGAACTTAAAAAATAGGCATATTGGATGTACATACACCACACATCTATGTCAATTTAAAAAGAAAATCAGAAAAATCTGCTTTGCTTATCAGATCTGAGAACTAGAAATCAGCATATGTGGTAAAAGAAAAATGTTATGCTAATGCACACCTACAAAACATCTGCAGTACATCTTGGCTTTCCTCTGTTTTGCAGGAAGTTACAAGTTTTCCACAGAGTTGAGGAAACAGAATATTTGTTGCTCCTGCAATTTACAAATGGCTTGTTAAATCATGTCCATACGTGAATTTAGATAGAAGAGAATAGAATAGAATCATTAAGGTTGGAAGAGACCTCAAGGATCATCCAGTCCAACC